>CAKNXH010042370.1:0-14485 GCA_932178445.1 Andricus quercusramuli
CCTATGCCCCACATGCTTGTTTAAACAATTTCAAATTATTTAAAATATACTTTAAAACTCGTAATTTATCGATTAAAAATAATTCATGTTGAAAATTTTTTCAAAACAAGTACTTCTTTTTTCCATTTTTTTTTTTTTTTTGAAAATCGAGCTTTTCCCATTCAAAACCCCATGTTAATTTTAAAAGGCCGGGGGACGGGCTAACGTTGAATACAAGTAAAAAAAAATTACGAAATTTCTTTTTCCGGAAGACGAACAAAATGGGGGGGTTTTATCACCAAAAATCGAAAGTCGAATTTTTGGACCACCCTAGTGGATCACCACCCTAAACAAGGAAAACCTTGAGACCGAACTCGTGAATCGCGGATTGTTAAGCGACGGTGCGCTTTCGGTTCTGCGCGAACGCCTTTTTAGATTTGAACGCCGAGCACGTGGTGAAACTGACCCCGCTAAAAAAGTAGTAGATTCAAGTTCCATCGAAGAAAATTCCGATGACGACCCCGATGAAACTCAATTCGAACCGGCAGAATCCGCCCCAAATTTATAAAACAAGAATGCGCGCGATAATATAAGTTCAAATTTAGGCGCAATACGGAAAGAGACAAATAAAGTCGTAAATAAAACTTCTTATCCATCGAAAATAAAAAAGACGGGATAATTACCCTAGATGATACAATAGAGCTTTCAGCCATCTTCCTTTATCAGAGTTAGTCGAGAAGAGCTCAAACTCGTGATGTAAACAAACAAACCCCGACACACAACGCGAATTCTACGCAAAACTTCAGATTAAGAGAAGTCACTGAGAGTGAAGAAAAGCATTGAAATAATCGTCGTGAAGAATTTTATTCAATAGATCGCAACGATACCCTTGCATATTCTCATCCGAATGATTATTTTGAAAGTCGTAGAAAATTTTATCCGAATAATTGCTGCGAAGATCATGCGGATTTTTATCCGAATAATTATTGCGGAAATCGAGATGCTCATTTTAATGATCGATCTTTCAAGCCACCCGGTCATTACTATCGAGATGAATTTACACGAAATATTAGATACGACCTTCCGCGATCTAGAAGCGAAAATGTTAGTCGCCCCCCCTACTATTAGTATCCGTGAAAATTCTCAGGATAATCGAAGAGATCGCCTCGTTTATTATGATATGTATTATGATAGACCTACTTTAAACCCTACTAGTCGACAGAGACCCTTTCACGGGAAAAACTATCCTCTGCATAACTATTATTATGAGGAAAATATTCCACACGAGTATGGAGGTACTAGGGATATTCAAAGAAATATTTCTAGTGAAGATAGATATGGAGATATTCCTAGACATATTTCCAGAGAGGATAGAATTCGTGATGTCCCTATAGATAACGTCTCAGGTATTAGGACTCACAATACACTTAGAAATACCTCTCCAGATGGTAGAGACCGTGATAGTTCCTTATATCAAACAAATAGAGGGAAACGAGATCATTATAGTTGTGAAAATGAGTTTTTTTGAAACGGATCTTAGGCCTCAAGGAAATAGCACGGCCCTCCGACATAGTCGCTCATATGCTAATACGAATTAAAGTTTCGAAACACCCCACTCTCACAAGAATGTGTTTAATCGTTCAAGTCAGCCACACATTAGTTTTGATCCCTCTTTAGATGTTCGCAACTATAATAATAGTCAGCGTCACCCTAGACAAAATCCCCAGTTTAGTCGCTTCCATAATAATAATAGTAGAATATACCCTCGCCATAGTTTTCCGTCTGCTTCGTTGGCCGCTACCTATGATATCATGCGAAAATGGAATCTGAGATTTTCGGGAGCACGTCATGAAGATCCAGATACTTTTCTGACAAGAATAGCTAACGGACGCGCAATGGTCCCAGTAGATGATAGGGGATTATTATGCCTCCTCCCTTTCTTCATGTCAGGAATAGCTGGAAGGTGGTATGACGGTCATAAAAATGATTGGCTAACCTTCGACGAATTTGCCGCGGATTGTCGGGACAGGTTTAGCGACCCCGATTTTCAATTTGAATTGACCCAAGAGATACACAGACGTACTCAGGGTGAGCGCGAACCTGTAGCTGATTATTTGACGTGTATGTTAGCTATGTTTGACCGATTATCCCCTAAATTAACAGAAGAAGAGGAAGTTAGTTATGCTCATCGAAACTTATTGCCGCGCTTACATCTTTCAATTCAAAGATCCACCATACGAAATTTCGCGCAGTTGGAACGAGTGGCGGTAGCTGCGGAAAATGGCTATAAGGTTGCTGAAACATTTAGGCCACCCCCAGCTCCGGAGCGTTCACTGTTGCCAGACTTGGCGTATCATGAGCCTAGCTATCGACCAAAAATCAAACATAAAGAAACTATCGCGTTGTTGGACGAGGAATTAGAATCGGAGGACCCCATCGACAGCCTTTATCTGACAAAAGATACCGAAGCGTCACGAACTTCCATTCCTTAGCCTAGTCAAAACCCTAATAACCCTAGTCGTAATCCCAACGGTATTATAGATGAAGGGAAGCTAAATAAGCTAAACACCATCTTACTGTGGCACCTACGTTTCGGTCATATACCCGCCACTTATTTAAACAAGATCAAGATGCTATATCCTGAAATTAAAGATTTCAATGAAGACGACTTTGACGAAGGTCTGCGAGAATGCGAAGTATGCATTATGGCAAAAATGAAAAAGCTGCCTTTCCGAAATGTAAGAGAAAGGGCTGAAGCTCCATTGTTACGAATACACGCTGACGTAATGGGCAAAATCAAACCGTTGACGTTTCCGGGACCATTTATGTACATAGTAGTCTTCATTGACAGTTACTCTAGGTATGCCGGTGCTTATGCGTTAAAACATAAATCGGAAGTTCCCGAAAAGTTACGCGAATTCATTATTACGACGAGAAACATTATTGGCAAGGACGTATAATATATAATGTGTCTCCAAAAGAAAATTAAATTGTTATAACGCCCCTTTCGGTGAAATGTGCCCCTTAATCTGAGATATGTTCTCGCTTACTAAAAATTTATTTGTTAGCCCAACAACCCAATATCTGTGAATAGTTGACCCCCCCCCCCCCCGCTGTTTCCTATCGAAAATGAATTGTTAATTTTTGCGTTCACTCCTCAGGAGAAATTACTACAATAAATTAAGACAATTCTTAGTATTAAAATTCCGCGAAATCATGGAGTATCGAATCGTGTATATGGTAAATGATTAAATCCTTTGCTATCTTTTTTTTATGAAAGATCGAACTGTAAATTTCCTCTACGGAATTCTGTTTATTCTGCTATAAAATCCGAAAAGTGTTTTTGAAGATGTCAGACAAAAATTGTTGGAATAAGAAATCGTCAATTTTCTGATTGTTGGTCGATATATGTTACACCAATCGTATTAATATATTTGAATGAATGGAAACTTAGTTAATTGTTATCATGATCCGCTGTCTTTTTATTCACGAGTAGAAAACCCTTATCAATACGAAACCACGCCTTCTGCCCAATTTTCTCACTTGAGATCTGAGCTAGTTTGAGTCGAGTTGAATTGAATCCTATTTCCGGTACATCGTAGTCTCAATAATGTCGTTTGCCCGTTTGAGTTTAGAATTTGAAAATTAGAATTCTAGTGTTGAGATAACTTTTGGAAACCTTGTTTATTAGTCACGATTTTGTTGTTTTTGACCCAAGAAAGGTCTTACGCCCAACATATATAGTAGAATAATTAGAATTGAGATTACGGTGCCGAAGGTATATTAATTCTCTTTTGTCTAAAAGACATTGACATTACAAACTATACAAGATTATCTACAAAATTTTTTTTACAATGACTTATTCATAGAACGCGTAGTTTTTGTATAAATTCGTAAAAAACAGCATTGAAAAAATGAAATTTTTTGGAAAACCACACAACATACAAGCGAGAATAACATTTTATTGAACAAAATTTGTCGCCTGAATTATATCCACAAATTTGCTCTAAACAACCTTACGCTACAATGAGTATTTTCAGTTTAAACTGTAAAGATGATATTGAAAATACAGCAAATGCCAACGTTTTGAGACCCCCCTGAACCCGAAAAACAGGTTTTTACGAATGCATCTGTCTGTATGTATGTATTGTGTCGGGGTATTTGATTACACGCACAAAATTATGATAAAGAATTGATAATTTAACCTTACTTAATATGGGGTAAAGAACCTAAAGCAACGAATCGAAACATTTGACTAGTTTAATCAATTCTAAAAAGCTTAGGTTATGTCCGATTATAAGCTCATAGATACTTGCCAGACAACTGAGTTCCACTTTGATGATTTTAATTTCGAATATTTAGTCTGTTTTTTTTTTTATTCACTTTTTTATGTTCTTTCATCTGGCGAGCTGGAATGGGGTAGCACTCTACCCTCGCCTTTACTTCGGAGACGGCGATACCTGCACCGATTTCCAACAACAGATAATCTTCGGTCGAGGACTCAACAACATTTTCCGGGCATATATGATTGGATGGGAGTCCCTTTCATGCAAGAATGCCAGGGAAAATCAGGACTTGGATACGACGGTGGAGGCCAATTTTGACAGTTTGTCGACAACCTCGCCGGGCACGACGAGCGGGCCGAAAGATCTCGAACACTAATGCGAAAATCGGGCATCGTGGCGACATCTGGCGGCGTGCTGAAGCACTGACTGAGGGCCTCTCACTCCCTCCCAAGAACCATGCGCACGGCTGCGTTCCGACTCCCTTCCGGCAAGACGGAAGTAACGGCTCCATTATTCATTCGTTGCTCTACGTTCCGATCGAGTGGCGGTTTTCGATCATGGACGCATTTTGGAGGATTGAGATAGGAAAAATTGCTTGTTGTTACTGATTTGAAAATGTCCACTGGCGGCAGAGGTTCTTGAAGAGGATGGAGGAGACTCTCAGGTTGGTGATCCTTTTTCTCACTTTGTTGCCTAGACTGTAAAAAATTGTAGTTTCATTGAAAATGCCGAAGTTGTAGGCATTCTGCGGGAGGCTCGGTAATTGCCTGGCCCTCACTTATCATTGTTAATGTTGGGTTTTGCGGAGTAGCTTCAGTATATTTTGTTTGTGTCTCTCAAGGATCAATGGGAAGTGGGATTTTTGTGGAATGAACGAATTAAAAATTGTCGAGTGGTCACTCGGGCCTCGTTAGAAAGTAAATATCTATTCTTGTCATTCTGGTTTTGAGTGGGGCAAAGGTCCACTCGTTATAATTGTTTACTAAATTGTAATACTAGTCATGAACTTCTTGAATCAATTATATCAGTGGTTAAGCTTAAGATGTTGATTTTCTCATACCTCACCTCTCACTGCGTCCTCTCCTTACTCCGCCACTCTACTGGAGTTATCGGGCAAATGCATTGTTTTATTCATAACGTTAACACATGTTTTGGTAGTTTTGATTGCTGAAAACTACCTGGCGCCCTTCAGGCATCTCTTGGACTCGTTCGGAGTCCAAGTTTCAATTAGAGATATTAAATTTTACACAATCAGCAAAAATAGGTCTATAAATGACGCCCGACGTATGGGCCTGGGTGACGCAGAGGGAAGTGTAGAGGAATTTGGAAACGGAACAAAATGGAATTTGAAGTTCCAATTCCAAAATCAAATTAAAATTAAAATTTGAAAATGAAAGTCCTGAGAATTTTATGGGAACAAATAAAGTTCCAATCATAATGGTAATTGTTTTGAAATTTGAGGTGACTGGTGATAAGAGAGAGTGAGTCACCACACATGAATCTGATTTGAATGGCGATTCGGCTATTGACAAACAGCGCCGATCAATTAAATTTTACCAATTAAAAATAAATTGTAATTCTAAATAATTTTGAGAGAAATAAGTGGAAATATAAAAATCGATTTAAATTATTATGAGAAACAAACAAAATCAAAATGGAATTGAAGTTTGAATGAATTCCATTTTGATTAAAATTAAAACAAGTAAACTTTCTTTTCGGAAGATGGAACTAAATAATCAATTGTTTTTGAAAAATGGAAATAAATTTTGTTTAATGGAGAATTAACAATTTTACAAACATTTGAGGAAGTTTGATCGGTCAGTCAATAATTGTTTCTTTGACCTTTTTAATGTATCAAGGACAAATAGACAAACGACCCTAAGGTTGCATAAGTAGTGACCCCAACATAACCTCAATGACAACGGGAAAATTGAACTGAACAAATTGTTTGATCATGATTATTGGTGAAATTGACTCAAACTAATCTTGGAAATCACCTCAGGCTTCAACAATTATATTTACCTGGATTTGAGTATTCCGCCAGGATAATGGACAATCTCATTGAATGTATTCTGTTTTATGTGCATGATAAATTTAAGTCTAATTGATTATGTTTATCTTGATTATTGATGGGAATATACTGTGAATGTTGTTTTTGATTGTGGTTTGAAACTTTGAATTTTTTGTGTACTTGGAAATCTTGAATTGTCTGTGAAATTAAATATCTATTTAAAATGGCGGATGAGCGGGATATTGAAATCCCACCTTACGTGCTGCCGATGTCGGGGGATGACTCCAGACGATATTTGGGCGAAAGGGGGCTTGACCTATCGGGGTCAATCGAGGTTACTGACCCGGGCCATACGATACCTGCCCTTCAAATTCAAAACTTTCGGGATTTTATATAATTAATTATAAAATTCCAGCTGAAAATAAAAGTTCTTCGAAATTAAATTCTCGGAATTGAATTCTGTCAAGAGTTCAGATACCATGATTATTTTAAACGAATTCAAAAATAAAATAAACACCTTCCTATCTCACTTTGATGTCAAACTTGAGAATAAATTCAGGAAACTAAGAAATATGAAGAAAGTCAAAATAACTCTAAATAATAATTTTGACATGTTTTCTTAAATTAATAATTGAACTTTGAAATGTAAATATTGCCGAATCAATGACAATAATAAGACTAAATAAATTAATTCTGAAAAGAAAAATTGTTCATTGAAATCCAACACGTTCAAAAAAAAAATATATATATATAAATGAATTCTGACTATGCTGCGGAATTTCATGATAAAAATTCCTCAAGGTGGTAAAGTAAACTAGAAAAAAATTAACTAAAAATCAATTAGTCGCGAATAATTAGGATGCTCTCGCGTGGTTGTAGTACTGTCGGTGGTTCGCCTGTGCTGATGAGCTTTCAATGTAGCTATCAGGGGATCACGTAGTTGATCCTGCACGTTGTTTACATTCTTCACGTAAACAGCGACACTGAGAGACGTTTTAATTATTTCTTTCAATTCAACACTAAAAGGGGTCGCGAATAATTGAGATGATCTCGCGTGGTTGTAGCACTGCCAGTGGTTCGCCTATGCTGATGAGCTTTCAATGTAGCCATCAGGGGATCATGTAGTTGATCCTGCATGTTGTTTACATTCTTCACGTAAACAGCGACACTGACAGACGTTTGAATTATTTCTTTCAATTCAACACTAAAAGGGATCGCGATGAATTAGGATACTCTCGCGTAGACTATAGTACATACTAACATTGGTTCGCCTATGCTGATGAGCTTTCAATGTAGCCATCAGGGGATCATGTAGTTGATCCTGCATGTTGTTTACATTCTTCACGTAAACAGCGACACTGACAGACGTTTGAATTATTTCTTTCAATTCAACACTAAAAGGGATCGCGATGAATTAGGATACTCTCGCGTAGACTATAGTACATACTAACATTGGTTCGCCTATGCTGATGAGCTTTCAATGTAGCCATCAGGGGATCATGTAGTTGATCCTGCATGTTGTTTACATTCTTCACGTAAACAGCGACACTGACAGACGTTTGAATTATTTCTTTCAATTCAACACTAAAAGGGATCGCGATGAATTAGGATACTCTCGCGTAGACTATAGTACATACTAACATTGGTTCGCCTATGCTGATGAGCTTTCAATGTAGCCATCAGGGGATCATGTAGTTGATCCTGCACGTTGTTTACATTCTCCACGTAAGCAACGACAATGAGAGACGTTTCTAATTATAGCTTTTAATTCAACAATAAGAGGGGGCGACTGAATGCAGTCAAGTTTAAATACTGTTCCTCGAGGAAGTAAATTAAACTTCAAGATTAAATTACATGTTGGACACTCAATGGAACAATGATAATTAAAAATTAAGAATTAAACCATAATAAAATCAATCACATCAATCATCATAAAACTTAAATCATTCTAAGATCCTTACTGATCGGATCGATCTATTTAGGTGACTACATTATTTAAAATAGGAAATCAATTCAATTCAATAAAAATTGTTATGAGGCATCAATCCTCTTTTTCGATTAATCCCATCAGAGTCTCTCCGTTCTGCGAAAAATTTTCGCAGCCCTCTTTGAGAGCGGGTGGAGTTGCCTCCATGCGGATTATTTGCGTTCGGCAACTGGTCCTACAATTTCAACTAAATCCTCCTGGTAGCATTTTGAATTCGAGATGCTCACCAGGGTGAATTCAGAATATCAATTCAAGAATTCCTCAGCCAATAAAGGAAAGTATAGGAATAATAACAATTGAGTATCTGATTTCGAGAGAAGTGGGGTAGGCTTTCAGCTAAAATTATCATTAATAATAATAATCGTAATTAAAAACTTTCAATTCATTCTTAAAAATTCTCAAACAATAAAATTTCATATGCTAATGTGAATAAGAATGTAGGTGGAGGATATCACACCCGCCCGGTTATAGATCGGATCAAAATAAATTCAAGTGACCTCTCAGAACAATTTTTTATTATTATTTACGGTCAAAAATTGTTTTTGTGTGTGTGTGTGTGTCATTTCCTAGCTGAATACACCTGTGTATGATGGTGTATGGAACCGAGGTCTGGCAATTATCAAGCTTCGGGCATTAGAATATATAATAAAATTAAAGCAAAAGTCCATGAGCAAGGTGAGAGAAGGGTTGCTATCTGGGTTCGCCCCAGTGGGTCGAATTTTGTGAAGGGGGAGTTGTAACGGGGTATTTGATTGCACGCACAAAATTATGATAAAGAATTCATAATTTAACCTTAGTTAATATGGGGTAAAGAACCTAAAGCAATGAATCGAAACATTTGACTAGTTTAATCAATTTTGAAAAGCTTAGGTTATGTCCGATTATAAGCTCACGGATACTTGCCAGACAACTGAGTTCCACTTTGATGATTTTAATTTCGAACATTTAGTCTGTTCTTTTTTATTTATTTTTTTATATTCTTTCATCTGGCGAGCTGGAATGGGGTAGCACTCTACCCTCACCTTTACTTCGGAGACGGCGATACCTGCACCGATTTCCAACAACAGATAATCTTCGGTCGAGGACTCAACAACATTTTCCGGGCATATATGATTGGATGGGAGTCCCTTTCATGCAAGAATGCTAGGGAAAATCAGGACTTGGATAAGACGGTTTAGGCCAATTTTGACAGTTTGTCAACAACCTCGCCGGGCACGACGAGCGGGCCGAAAGATCTCGGACACTAATGCGAAAATCGGGCATCGTGGTGACATCTAGCGGCGCGCCGAAGCACTGACTGAGGGCCTCTACTCCTTCCCAAGAACCATGCGCACGGCTGCGTTCCGACTCCCTTCCGGCAAGACGGAAGTAACGGCTCCATTATTCATTCGTTGCTCTACGTTCCGATCAAGTGGCGGTTTTCGATCATGGACGCATTTTGGAGGATTGAGATAGGAAAAATTGCTTGTTATTACTGATTTGAAAATGTCCACTGGCGGCAGAGGTTCTTGGAGGGGATGGAGGAGACTCTCAGGTTGGTGATCCTTTTTCCCACTTTGTTGCCTTGACTGTGAAAAATTGTAGTTTCATTGAAAATGCCGAAGTTGTAGGCATTCTGCGGGAGGCTCGGTAATTGCCTGGCCCTCACTTATCATTGTTAATGTTGGGTTCTGCGGAGTAGCTTCAGCATATTTTGTTTGTGTCTCTCAAGGATCAATAGGAAGTGGGATTTTTGTGGAATGAACAAATTAAAAATTGTCGAGTGGTCACTCGGGCCTCGTTAGAAAGAAAATATCTATTCTTGTCATTCTGGTTTTGAGTGGGGCAAAGGTCCACTCGTTATAATTGTTTACTAAATTGTAATACTAGTCATGAACTTTTTGGATAAATTATATCAGTGGTTAAGCTTAAGATGTTGATTTTCTCATATCTCACCTCTCACTGCGTCCTCCCCTTACTCCGCCCTTCTACTGGAGTTATCGGGCAAATGCATTGTTTTATACATAACGTTAACACACGTTTTGGTAGTTTTGATTGCTGAAAACTACCTGGCGCCCTTCAGGCATCTCTTGGACTCGTTCGGAGTCCAAGTTTCAATTAGAGATATTAAATTTTACACAATCAGCAAAAATAGGCTTATAGTATGTATGTATGTATGTATGTATGCATGTATGTATGCATGTGTGTATGTATGTATGTATGTGTGTGTATGTATGTCTGTATGTTTGCCTGTGTGTCTGTCTGCCTGTGTGTATGTCTGTCCATGAGCACGATGACTTACGAAAGAATTGACAGATTAGATTGGGCTTTGGTATATTCTTCAAGTGTTCTGAAAGAAAGGTCAAGTTCGTTAGGTAACCAGTTTGTACGAAAATTCAAAAAGTGAGCGCATTTTAAAAATTATTGAGAACCCTTTTTTCAAGATTTAGGAATTGTATGTAGGAGTACTCAAAAAGACGAACAATTTAAGCTAAACGACACACGATATGAAAAAATATCAGAGAAAGGAAAACGTTGCATTTAGAACATCCTACAAGATAATTGCAACAACTTTTTAAATTATCTTGAAAAATCGAAAATTCAAATTTTGACCGCACAAAAAATAGTGAAAAATAAAAAAGTTCCATTTTGCGGGTCAAATTATGTAAGATACGAGAAAGTGAATCGACAAGAATTGTTCACCGTATAAAGTTCTGAAAATTTTTATCAATTACTTCTTCATAGGACATGTAATTTTTGTTTTATTCTTAAGAAACAACATTGAAAATGAAAGAATAAAATTGTTGGGCAAACGACTCAACCTGCGAAAAAAAATAAGACAAAAAATATTCACCTAAAAAAGAGCTAACAATTTTTCATGAATTATTGTTCCACAGGATGCGTAGTTTTTTTTTGTTCATAACAAACATCAAAAAATGTATATATAATTTTTAGACAAACTACTCAAGCTATGAAAAAAAACCTAGACAAAAGTTGTTCTTTCAAGAAAGAGTGAAAACTCATCCAAATTGGTTATCAAACATTTTTTGATAGGACGCGTAGTTTTTGTTTTAATCGTGAAAAATAAAATTATCCCTAATTATTCGCACTTCCGTATAGAATCGCATGATAGTAAAACTGGGTTCTAATGAGTCCTAAAAATTATTAAAAAATGTACGAAAAAAAAGACAAAAGTTGTTCACCCTAAAAGAATCTACAAATCAAAAGACAAATCTTTTCAACTAAAAAATACCTACGAATTTTTTATAAACTCTTGTTATAAAAATATAATAAAAATAACAAAATTAACTTTTTGGAAAAATGACACAACAAATTTTTCACCTAAATTATATCTACAAATTTGCTTCTAACCACCTTACGGTAAGATGTGTATTTTTAGTTTAAATCGTAAAAAATAACATTGAAAATAAACAAATCAAATTTATAGAAAAACAACACAAGTTGCAATAAAATGTTTGATAATGCATATTGTGAATTGTAATAATATAAATTTATTTAAATGATATATTTTTCAGGGTCGATAGAACATTAACCAAATAAAGTTCCTTTTCAGTCTAAAATAAAAACAAATTTAACCATCACTTCATATGTAGAGGTTTCGATAATTTTATAATATTTGCAAATAAACTTTTTCTTATCATCGAAGTCGAACATGAATTTTAAGAATCTAGAGGAACCGAGCGTTAAGCGCGATGTGAATACGTTCGAGAGCGCAGCGCAAGGTGGATACGTTATCGAGCGTGAAGCGCGATATAAAATATGATCGAGCGCGAAGGAGGATATCCAACGGCCGCGCGCCCTATTCTATCAAAAAATGATTAATACAAATTTTGTTGCTCTTTTCTGAGTAAACAACTTTTGTCAATTGATTTTTTTCGTGATTTGTGACGTTTGTTCAAAAATGTAATTTATTTTATTCTTAAATAAGTTTTGTACAAATAAAACAAAAATTACGCGTCTCCTCAATAGGTGATTTGTAACAAATTTGTAGATCTTTTTTGAGTGCATAACTTTTGTCTATTCATCTTTTTTCGTATCTTGTATAGTTCGACCGCGAAATGGAATTTTTCATTATTTTTTCTTTTATGCGATAAAAATGTGAATTTTCGATTTTCAAGAGAATTAAAAAAAGTCTTATAAGAATATTGTAGGGTGTTTGAAAGGAAACATTTTTCTATTCCTGACCTTTTTTGTATATCGTGCGTTGTTTGACTTAAAATGTTAATTTTCGTTTGTTTTTTGGAATTTTGTAAATGCTAGAACTCCCGTAATTTTTCTTTTGTAAAAAGAATTATAAGAATATTTTGTTCACCGTTTTGAGTACTATTAATATCCGTGCATAGAATTTTTGTATATTGAAAAAAGGTGCTCAAAAATATTCATAATCAATTTTTATCCCAAATGGCTGGCTAACGAACTTTAACTTCATTTTCAGACCCTTAAAGAGTATACCAAAGCCCAATCTGATATCTTAATTATTTTGAAAGTCATCGTGCTAACAAACTAAAAATTTACAGACTAACAGACAGACAGAGATTTTGTAAAAACCTGTTTTTTAGGTTCAGGGGGTCTCAAAACGTGGACATTTGACAACAACGATGGGAGGGGGGTCAAATTTTAAACAAATCTAATACCTTCTCATTATAAGGGGAGAATGTAAAAAGTGCATTTCCTCCCATTGTGTGACGCTGGAATATTTATTGTTGGTGGACAATGTTTGTCTAACATTTTACTCCTACTTTTTCATTAGTTTTTTAAAGCCCTATTTTCTACTTTTTCCTATTCGGTGAGCAGAAACCAAATATTATCGGTGTGCCTAGACCCTTAGACGCCCTAGGCATTCCGTTAAAGATATCAAAAAATTCCCAAATTTGAACATTTGACCTATGGTTCCTTATGAGAGTTCTATTCCCTCCGAAGAGTTTTACAAACAAACTCTTATAACACTGTCAATAAAAAATAAAAGCTGCATTTCTTTATAGATCACACAGTTAGAAGTCGCAGTTTTGAAGAGATATTAAAATTACTGCGAGTTTGAACCATATGGATTTTCCCCATTGTATACCCATAATTTATACCTTGGTTACTTATGCTTTTTCTAAAGAAATGAGTTCCAAAATTTCTCTCATCCTCAGTTTAGTGATGCCAATGGCGTCGCTTACAAGTCTGATACAAAAGCTCAGGTACTGCCGCGTTACCGTCTGTATGCTACATTTCCGTAACACTCCACCCACCATCCTTTTCACAATTGATTACTGCACCTATGTACTACCATTTACCATAAGTGGGTAAACTTTCTAAAATTATTTCTTTTCAATTGCTTCAGATTGTGACATATATTATGGGGGCAATATTTCACCATGGGAAAATTTTAAAAGTTTCAAGTTTAATTTTTCCTCAACTCTAAATTCTTATTACAGTAGTAATATTATTAACTAATTAAAAGGAAAATCCATATAAATCAGTAATAACATCACTATTGTTCATATGGCGACATTTATCCTTGGTCTGGACACAAATATAGTTAGAAACGAACTAATCGCAAAATATTGAAAACAGGGATTTGCAGAAAAACTCATTTTCAGCATTATTATCAATAAATAAAATTTATAAGTTCTGAATTATAAATTCTAGAGGCCTGAATATTGCGCTAATTGAATACTAATAATTCTGATGGAGGTTCGATAATTTATAACTGATTTCACAGTGGAGTGGACACAACCATGTCAATACTGAAGATTTCTGTGCACGCGTGTTACATAACATTAAAACACTCATTTTAATTTTTAACCTTTCAAGGCTCGGAAATGTAAGAATGCGGAAATTTTGAATATGATTTTTCCAAATTACTAAAAGTTTACCTCCTGAAGTAGCATAGAAATTAAACAGCTTCAATATTTCTTGCTTCATTATTTTGCTTGTTTCTTAAAGATTCTGTATTACATTTTAGAGCTAAAAATCTTATTTTTGAAGTAAGTTATCTTGAAAACAAGAAAGCACCACTTGAATGGGTTTTAAGGTAATACTTGGCTTCTTTTTCAAATTAAAATCGAATTTTTCGTTAGATGAGGCCTACAATGAAGCTTGCAAGTACTAGCGAAGTATTTTTTATTTCAAACAACAAACGCTTATACTTCTGCAAAACTTCCCTGGCGGACCGGCCGAACGCAAACATTACGCTACAGCGTAATGGTAAAGTAATGGTAAAGTAATATGGCATTA
>CAKNXH010042382.1:1102-11422 GCA_932178445.1 Andricus quercusramuli
TAGGCAGGAAAATTATAGAGGGATCACGCTAATGAATACGGCGTATAAAGTATACGCGATGGTGGTGGCAGAGAGACCGCGGAAGGTTGTCGAGGGGAAAGGAATATTGCCGGAGACGCAGGCGGGATTTAGGGCGGGTAGGAGTACTATCGACAATATCTACGTGCTGCAGCACGTGGTGGATAGAGAATTAGCGAAGAAGGGGAAGAGAGTGTAAGCGTTTTTTGTGGATCTCAAAGGCGCGTTTCCGTCGGTGGATAGGGGGAAGTTGTGGGAGGCGATGGAGGATAGGGGAGTAGAAAAAGGCCTAATTGAGAGGGTAAGGGAGATATATGAAGAGACCAAAGACAAGGTAAGAGGAGGGGAGGGGATTTCGGAGGGATTCTGGATGGATAGGGGCTTAAGGCAGGGGTGTCCTCTGAGCCCAACGCTGTTTGCGATTTTAATTGCGGATATGGAAAGTAAGCTGGAGGCTGGGGTGGTAGGAGGAGTCAGGATAGGAGGGGTTAGAATTTGGTCACTAGCGTATGCAGATGACATAGTGTTGCTGGCAAATAGCGACGAGGCCTTAAAGGAGATGATGAAGAGGTTGAGAAGATACCTGGATAAGAAGGGGTTAGAGTTGAATGCGGAAAAGTCCAAGGTTATGGTGTTCAGAAAAGGAGGGGGAAGGGATAAGGGAGGAGAGTGGAAGTGGAAGGGAAAGAAGGTGCAGGAGGTGAAAGAGTTTGTGTACTTGGGCTTCGTGTTTCGGAGTAATGGGGAACTGGATGGTCACATAAAAGAGGGAGTGAGGAGAGCAAATGTCGTGATGAGGCAGGTGTGGGGGTTGGGAAAGAAGCTATTCGCAGATGATTTTGGATGGAGAATGAAGCTGTTTGATTCGCTAGTTATGAGTGTGCTATTGTATGGAGTGGAGGTGTGGGGGTGGAAGGAAAGTGAAGAGGTGAATAGAACGCAGGAGAGGTATGTAAAGTGGACCCTGGGATTGGCAAGGAACACGCCTAAGTATATTGTCAGGAGGGAGACGGGGAGAACGAGTGTAGGGATTCTGGCAGGGAGCAGGGCGTGTAAATATGAGGAGAAATTTTTGGAAGAGGGGGGAAGTAGGCTGGTTAGGGAGTGTTGGTGGGAGAAGGAGAACAGGGGAGGGGGTGGGAAGATGGAGGCAGAGAGGGAACGGTATTTTAGAATGAATGGACTGCAGATGGATGAAGTGAGAAGGTTGCACGAGGAAGGAAGGAAGGTTTATGAATTGGTTAAGCAAAACAGCATGGAGAGAGAGAAGACAGAAGGGGAAGAGAGAATAAGAGAGTCAAGATTTAACGGGAACTATGTGTGGATTATGCCAAGGGCAAGAGCGCAATATTTGTGTGTGAAAGGAGAGAAAGGAAGTCAGGAACTTATAGCGAGGATGAGGTGTGGGTGTATGGAGGGTTTCAATAGGTTCTGGCTCCCTCGGGAGAAGAGGATATGTGAACTGTGTGGAAAGGGGGATGCAAGAGTGGAGCACTGGTTGGAGGAGTGCGTGGAGGTGGAAGGAAGTGAGATAAGCATGGAGGCACTGTTGCATGAAAAGGGGGAAAAAAGGCAGTAGCATGGGTGAACGGAGTGCTGGGTAAGATGGAGATGGAGAGAAGGAAGGAGGAAGAGGAATGGAGACGGAAAGATTGTAAATAGGAGAGAAAGTAGATATAAGTAACATGTAAATATTGTAAATAGTAGATAAGTAGTAGGTATTAGAGCGAAAACAGAGGTTAACAAGCGAGGCAATGCGAAAAAGTAGGGACATGCGTGCGGGGCGAGGCGAAGCGAGGAAGGCAAGACGATAAAAGCGTGCGACTTAGAGATAAGGAATGGATGGATGTTAGTCTTTAACGGTTAGTTTTTAAGAAAATTTTGTAAAAATGGAAGTGTAAGCAAGTCAATTTTTTAAGGCCAGCAGGCTGAAAAATAAACGTTTATCTATCTCTCATATTACATTTTTAAAGATATAAGTAAGTAGTGAATTATAAATTTTTCGTAATATGTTGTACGGAAATGGAATATATATTTTCTGAAATTCAGATATCAGTAATTTTAAGTATCGTTGGGGGGGGGGGGGGCCTTCAAAAAAATAACCAATTTCGGACAAAACACCTTATGTATGATTTGATTAGAAACGCTTTACATTCCGAACATA
Organism: Andricus quercusramuli; assembly: GCA_932178445.1. Classification (NCBI taxonomy): domain Eukaryota; kingdom Metazoa; phylum Arthropoda; class Insecta; order Hymenoptera; family Cynipidae; genus Andricus; species Andricus quercusramuli. The sequence continues at coordinate 3,285 of CAKNXH010042382.1, forward strand.
TAAAGTAAAAAATATTGCGTTTTCAACAAAATAGATGACTATTTCACGAAATTGATGTCTACTTAACGAAATAGTTGAATTTTCAGCAAAAAAATTAATTTTCGATAAAAGAGTTATATCTCCATCCAAGAAAGATTTATGGAGTCAGAAATTTCAACCGAGCACTTTTATTTTCAACCAAAAAAGATCTGAAAATCACCGTTCCTCTGTTATTGATACATATTATGAAAAAATTCATATTTCAAAATTATTTAATTTTTACTTATATATATATATATATATATATATATATGTGTTTCTGGGCGATACCATGAGCCCTCTCCTCTTTTGCCTCACATTATTGCCACTATCTCTCGCACTTCGCCATTCCGAAGGGTACCTCTGCGGCAAACCTGGAAATCGAAAGCATAAGGTAACTCATGTATTTTACATGGATGATCTTAAGCTCTATGCTAGAAATCAAGAGAAACTACATCTAGCTCTGAAAATTGTCACAGAGTACACTCAAGAGATTGGAATGGAGTTCGGGTTAGAGAAATGCGCCAAGGTTAATTTGAAGGAAGGAAAACTTAACGGCATCCCCGAAGATCCTGAACTCGTTGACAGAAGCTCTATACGACACCTTTGCGCTGGAGAGACCTATACATACCTGGGCGTGCCACAAAGCCGCATTCAGGACGTAACATCTATAAAGGATACTCTCCGATGCAGATACAAACGTCTCCTCCGACAGATATGGTCTTCCGAACTGTCGGCGAGGAACAAAGTATCTGCAACGAACATGCTTGCCGTCCCAGTAGTACTCTATTCATTTGGAGTAGTTCCATGGACGAAGGACGAGCTCAGATCCCTCGATATCGGGTCCCGAAAGGTCATGCACATGAACAAAAGCATGCACCTTAAGTCTTCTGTTCCACGACTTTACATCTCACGCCGTCAAGGTTGTCGTGGAATACTGAATCTTGGATGTCTTCACAACAGGATTATTCTGGGTACAGCACATATTGTCGCAAATGGACAAGATCCTCTTCTTAAAATGGTCAGAAAAAAGACGAAGAAGTAGGCAAAGGAGCGTTTCTTTACAAAGCAGCAGAAGAGGCTGCTGAAACACTCGGCCTTGACTTCAATATCAGGGGTGAGCGAAATGCATCAAATCTTATCCATCTTGAATACTCACTCCTGAAGGCCCGGATTAAGAAAGCACAGGAGAAAAACTTCCGCGAAGAGCTCCTCGACAAGAAGATGCACGGCATCTTCCACAAAAATGTGGAAGATCAGTCGATGTCGTATGAGCTGACGTTTGCTTTCCTTAGATCACCCGGATTGAAGTCGGGCACAGAGGGCTTCATTTTGGCATGTCAAGATGGTGTCATTTCCACTCTAGCATACCGTCGCCACATTTTGAGCCAAGATATTCCCGATGAAAGCTGCAGAGCGTGTCATGAACACCCCGAGCATCTAGGACACATACTATCTAGTTGTCCAGCTCATGCGGGAACAACCTACATCCAAAGGCACAATGCGGCACTGAGAGTGCTTTATTACCATCTCTGTCACTCTTACGGCATTAGCCCAAATACTTCTCCGCTGAACGCCCCTAGAGAAATAGAGTCAATTGTCGAAAATGAGAAGTGCCGCATATATTGGAACTTCATATTCTCGACAATTGTTTCTGTTGCGCACTCGAGGCCTGACATGGTTCTTCTTGACTTCGAGAAACGAACCATGTTCGTTATCGAATTTTCGGCACCAGCGGACAAAAATGTCACAGCGAAGGAGAAAGAAAAGAAAGAAAGGTATGAAGACCTTATGAGGGAGTTGCGGCGGTTATACCCGGAATATTCTGTTAAGCTAATCGTCCTGATCATTGGCGCTCTTGGAGGTGCCAAGGTTTCTCTTGTTAATAGCCTGAAAAGCATCCCTGCGTGTCAACAAAATGCTGAGACACTTGCAGGGAGAATGCAGAAGGCGGTCGTCCTTGGGTCGCTCCGTGTCCTCAGGGTGCACGAGACTTTCGCCGGATCATCGTATTGAGTTCGCGCAGACTGTAACCACCCATCTCACGGTCGTGAGACGTGGTTACAGCTGAAATTTTACCGCGATTTCGCTGGGAGCGGATGCAATTTTTTTAGATTAGCACCCGCTACCGGCGAAATCCTGCGGTTGTCCTTATGACAAACTTTTAACTATATATATATATATATATATATCATACAATATCATATTATATCATGTCATGTTATATTATATTATATTATATTATATCACATTATATTATATCTAATCACATGATTTCAGAGAAGTGTGGTAGCTAAGGGTTACAAAATTGTAACTCTTGAGGACAAAAGTATTTGAATTTGAATTGTGATTATAATTAGAAGTCAGGTTTAAATTTTATTACAAAAAATGTTGTGTGAAAGTTTTGAACAATCTACATTTATGAAATTGAATCCATTTCAACTGTGTGGTCAAACAATTTAAAATTTAACTAATTTAAAGTGCAAAAGTAAATTTTTTTAACTTTTATCAATTTTATAGTTGAATGTACAATTATAAAAATCTAAATCGACGTTATAATTTGCAATGCTTTGAATTGATGAATGAATCACTGAAATTTTCCAAATTTAAATCTATATAATTTTATTCATTTTTAGCTATGAACATTAAAAGTTTAACAATTAAAAATTTTATTTTCAAGGTGAAAAATTTTCAATTGAGAAGTTATATTATTTTAATTATAATTGCTTCCAAATCGATAATTGTTCAATTTTTATTTATATGTGAAAAATTTTGTTTTTCAATATATTTTTAGGAATTATTTAAAAATTTCTTAAGATTAAAAACTGATTAAAATTTGCTTTTGAGGAATATTAAAATAATGTATTATTTTAAGATCATGTAAAATACACAAAAAAATTATATTAAATTTCAAAACGCTTAAAATCTACATTTCGTTTTAGACTTTTTGAAATATTTACCAATTTTTTATTCTTTTAGACATTTTTCCATACATTTCCAGAATTTACAAATTTTTTATTATTTCAGAAATTTTTTCATAACTTGTACAAATTTAATGAAATCAATCAAATTTTTCATTAGATCTTTTTACAATATTTTGAAAAGGGAAAAAATTGCTAATAAAATCTTTGAGAGTATGTTTTGATAATTGTGTTCATTATAATTTTTCTTAGGAATCATAATAAATACTTTTCAGTATTATGAAATATTTCTTACTTTTAAAAAGTTAATTTTTCAGAAACTTCTCAATATATCTTAAAGTTATTTACAAATTAAATTGTTTTCAAATAAAAGAATAAAAATTGTAACGTTCAAATTGTAGATATTTTGATTTTGTAATTATTTTAAGATCATGTGAAATTCATAAAAATGTTGACAATTAAATTTCAAAATGTTCAAAAATCTACATTTTGTTTTAGACTTTCTGAAATATTTATAAATTTTTTATTATTTTAGAAATTTTTTCGTAACTTGTACAAATTTAATAAAATCAACCAAATTTTTCATAAAATTTTTTTACAATATTTTGAAATAGAAAAAAATTGCTTATAAAATCTGCAAGAGTATGTTTTGATAATTGAGTTCATTATCATTTTTCTTAGGAATCATAATAAACACTTTTCAGTATTTTGAAACATTTCGTACTTCTTAAAAGGGTAATTTATTCAAAACTTCTCGATATATCTTAAAGTTATTTACAAATTAAATTGTTTCTGAATAAAAGAATTAAAATGTAACGTTCAAATTGTAGATATTTTGATTCTGTAATTATTTCAAGATATTACATCAAATCATATCAAATCATATGATTTCAGGTAAGTGTGGTAGCTAAGGGTTAAAAAATTGTAACTGTTGAGGACTTAAGTATTTGAATTTGAATTGTAATTATAATTAGAACTCAGGTTTAAATTTTGTTTAAAAAATTTTTGTGTGAAAGTATTGAATACTCTACATACATGTATAAAATTGAATCTATTTGAACTGTGCAGTTAAACAATTTAAAAATTAACTAATTTAAAGTGCAAAAATAAATTTTTTTAACTTTTATAAATTTTATAGTTAACATACTTAGATTCAATTATAACAATGTTAATCCACGTTATGATCTGCAATGCTTTAAATGGATAAATGAATCAATGAATTTTTCAAAATTTAATTTTATATAATTTTAATAATTTTTATGCTATGAACATTAAAATTTTGACAATTGAAATTTTTCTCTTCAAAGCCCTCAAACCCGTAAAAGGGAGAGTTCAAATATACAATTGTTATTTATGTATGTAAAATTTTGTTTTTCAATATATTTTTTAAAATTATTTAAAAATTTTTTTAGATTAAAAAATGATGAAAATTTGTTTTGGAGGAATATGAAAATAACGTAATATTTTATGATCATTTAAAATTCATAAAAATGTTTTTAATTGATGATTTTGTAATTGATCGTTTTATATGAAGATACTATTATTACTACTAATTAAATAAAAATTGTTTTTAAGTTTGACACGTAATGGATAAAAGTTGAAACATTGTAGACTGAAACAATATTTTACAAAAACTTGAAATTTAATTAAATTGAACGTTTTCATTTCTTTAAGTACTGACGATTTAAATGTTTGAAAACTTTAATATTTGATTTCAAAATATGTAGATTGTTTAATTTTAAATGGATTAAGAGACAGTCGAAATTGTACAATTCAAACTCCGGACTCGACTTGTATCCCCATACTAGCATTCACCACCACCAAACGAATCACTCGCGGGAATCAACCATAAGTCCATAAGACATAAGAACTTATAGACTCAGCGTGAGTGGCTCGTGGTGTCACCCTCAATCGGTAAGGGGGGAATGTACATAGCCGGCACAACGCCGCAATTTCTGAGCCACCATCATCCAGCTGGTTTCACACTTTTAGACTGGAGCCACCTCCCCCATGCGATGAGTTCTTACGTCCATATCGTCAGCTATCATCAAACATCAATGTACACATGAATAGTGCACATGCCTTGGCTTCATAATACGCAGCACTGTTCTTAACCTAAAAATGATTCTAGACCGCACTTCTGGATTCTAATATCGATTCTAAAGCATAGGCGGTGAATTTAAATCCAACCAATAGGTGAAGAGAGAATCGGCTTCAGTTTTTGAGATATAATCGCAACCTCTCTTTTATGATAGGATATATTTTATGCACCTTCTGAAAGATGATTGCAATTTCAGTACAAGGAGGAACATCAACATGCAAGTTCCTCTTAAGCCCCAAGATCAGGCTGAAATGGATGCCTCCCTTCGTGAAGATATCTCGCAAGAGTCCGACCTCTGGACCATCAATTGCTCAGTTTATGGTGCTGCGAAAACTTTGGCTAATTCAAATCGAAGGCTAAAACCGACGATGAATCAAAAGACCAAAAGACGCTTGCATTCAACTGAACAAGAAAATTAGATGGGCAAGACAGAATGCGTCCCGTGTTTAATGTGTGATTGACTACATAACATCTGGTAGACCGTTCACGGAAAGGGTTCGAAAGTTCGCCCAAGAACTAAGGATCTTGAATCACACACTAAACAAGTCAAAGCTGCTGACAATCAAGCAGCATATTGTTGACAAAATACGGCTTTTATCTGACGCAATGAGGAGAATACAGAAGAGGGAGAGATGGATCTGGGAGAATCAACAGTGTCTCGCTGACCCATCGCGCCTCTTTAGCAATATCCCTGTTTCTGTAAAAAATCCACCCAAGCCCAAGGAGGTAGAGACTTTTTGGAGAGAGGTATACAAAATCCCGAAAACACTAGAGTTGAAAGAAGATACTGACAATATCATCCGCTTCAAGAAGTTTTGCGACAACCTCATAAAATCTGAGGAGGAATGTCCATCAGTCACTGCCGAAGAGGTGAAAAAAGCACTTAGAGGCACGAAGAACTTTTCCGCTGCTGGACCAGACTGTATCAAGAACTGTTGGTGGAAGAAGTTTACTTTTATGCACCAACATTCGGCCCGCATATTCACCTCATATTTGAAGTCGGAGACGCCCATTCCGCACTGGCTGGTGTTAGGATGCACTATACTCCTGCCGAAAAAAGGCAATTTGTCAAACCCAGAGAGTTACAGGCCAATAACTTGTTTGAACACACTATATAAGATCTTTACAGCTGTCCCAAACAGCAGGATTGTTCGAAGAATTGAGCTTGTATGGCAAGAGATGTACGAACAACGTGGCTCGAGAAAAGGTGTAGCAGGCTGTCGAGAGAACCTGCTAATTGACAGGTGTGTCTGTAGAGACGCTGCAGCCCATCAGCGCGTCCCGTCATATGAATGACCTGAAGATCTATGCCTCTGGTAAAAGCAAACTTCAATCTGCTATGAATATCGTCAAGAACTACACATGAGAGATTGGAATAGACTTTGCCTTGCACAAGTGTGCCAAAATTCATCTGAAGGAAGGAAAGATTACTGGCGTTCCCAAGGACCCTGAGCGTGTGGATATAAGTGTTATTAGACATCTTGATACTGGAGAGACCTATACATACCTGGGCGTGCCTCAAAGCCGCATTCAGGACCTAACATCAGTGAAGGAGTATCTCCGAAGCAGACACAAGCATCTTCTTCGACAGATTTCCGTCCCTATTCTACTCTACTCGTTTGGAGTGGTTCAATGGACGAAGAACGAGCTTAAGGCCCTTGATGTCACCACACGTAAGATCATGCATATGCATAAAAGCTTGCATATCAATTCGTCAGTTCCGCGATTATACATTTCACGCCGTCGAGGCGGACGCGGACTTCTGAATCTCCAGTGTCTTCATAACCGAATTGTTCTAAGTACAGCTTACATCGTTGCTTATGGCAGAGATCCGCTTCTAAAAATGGTCAGGAATCACGAGATGATTGGCGAAGGAGCGTTCCTTATACACAGCCGCGGAGCAAGCGGCCGAGACCCTTGGCCTGAATTTTAACATCAGAAGTGAGGAAAGTGCATTACCCCATGTAGATGCTTCACGTCTGAAAGCCGAAGTAAAGAAAGCTGAGTTTGGAAAATTTCACCAACAGCTACTCGACGAGCATATGCACGGAAACTTTTACAGAAATGTAGAAAAGCCGATCTTGTCAAAGGAGCAAACTTTTGCTTTCCTCAAATCATCAGGGCTCAATTCAGGTACAGAGGGTTTTATTTTTGCATGCCAGGACGGTGTCATTTCCACCTTAGCATACCGTGCCCGCATTTTATGTCAAGAATTTCCCAGTGATAGGTGCAGAGCGTATCATGCACACGCTGAGAACCTAGAACACATACTATCTGGGTGTCCGACCCACGCAGGAACGACATACATGTATAGACATAATGCGGCCCTAAGAGTACTTTATTACCATCTTTGCCGCTTTTACGGTGTTGGTCGCGACCCTGCCCTGCCGAACGCTCCAAAGGATATAGAGTCAACTGTCCGAAACGAGAAGTGCCAAATTTTCTGGAACTACGATTTCCGGGCAGCAGTCTTTGTTGCTCACTCGAGACCTGACATTGTTCTCCAAGACTTTGAGAAACGAACTATATTTGTGGTCGAATTCTCGGCTCCGTCTGAATACAACATCACTGCCAAGGAGAAAGAAAAGGAGGAGAGGTATCAAACCTTTAGAAGAGAGCTGCAACGACTGTACCCAAAGTATTCGGTGCGAGTAATTGTCCTTGTGATTGGTGCTCTCGGAGGTGCGAAACTATCACTGGTTTGTAACCTTAAAGCCATACCCGCAAGCTAAAAATATGCCAAGGCACTTGCGAGATGGATAAAGAAAGCTGTCATCCTTTGGTCGCTTCGTGTCCTCAAGACACACGAGGGTTTCGCCGGCCTGTCGTTGTGATTTCGTCGTGTCCTGTGACCACCCATCTCACGGTTGTGAGACATGGTCATAGGTGTGATTTACCGCGGTTCTACTAGGGGCTATTGACATTTTTTAGATGGCGATTGCTCTTAGTGGGACCATGAGGTGGTTGTTCGACCCTTTTTTTTTAATTATATATATGTATAATTCAAAAAATAGTTAAACAACTACGGCAGGGTCCCACTGAGAGCAACTGCCATATAAAAATGACACCGGCTCCCAGTATTTAATATATATATATAT
>CAKNXH010042397.1:0-10775 GCA_932178445.1 Andricus quercusramuli
GAAATTTCATGTTTTTGGTTCGAAAATTCAACTATTTGGTCGAAAATTATATTTTTGTTGTTGAAAATTCATATTTTCGGGATAAAAACTTCACTATTTTGGTACAAAATTCCACTATATAGTCGAAAATTGTATTTTTATTCTTGAAAATTCATATTTTCGGTGTGAAAATTCAACTGTTTTGTAGAAAATTTATCTTTTTGTTTAAATTGCCTTCAGTGAGACGTATTTGTAACCGGGAAATAAAAATTAGGCAATAAAAGACAACCGGAATATATTATTTTTCCACACATTATTTCGTAAGAAATTACGAGACTCTTCAAAGCACACAAGGTATACAAAAAAATTCCTTTGAATTCAAACCTATTGTATAATTTAGAAAGTGGGATAGCTGAATATTATAATTAAATACAAAAGCTATATTAGAATATTTCTTCCAATCGTTACAAAGTAATGACAATTATAACATATAATAACTTAGTCAAATAAATAAAATTAATTATACAGAAAAATAAAGTCCGAATCTTTGAAAAAGTTTAGAAAAGTTAGGTTAGGTTCGGAAAGTTTTCTTCCCGAAAGAGTAATTTCTGAAAGTCCAAAGTGTCAGACATGACGAAGAGACAGAATAAAACCAATTTTCAAGTGAGGAGAATGTCATGAATATACAAATAGCCCTCTTATCTGCATTTTAATGATTAGACTAGAAATGGATTTATAACCTAGCTCACCTGAGAGTAGAGCAATGCTCAGTTGATCAGTGTTCAAGTTTTCCACGTACTTTCCCAAATAATTGTTGAGCACCCAGGCAACGAGTCCCTCCAGCATTTTGAGAAACGCGTCTTAATTTTCACCAACTATTGCAACAATAACATACACAGGAACTCGCAAACTTTTTCCTCGAATCTGAGAAATTGACGGATCTCGCCGAAAATCGAGGTGCGACGGAAATAACAGTGATTTCAAACTTTGCTCGCAAAAGGCTGACATTTAGAAGAATCTTCTTAAACGTTGTTTACACTTTTTCAATTGTTGTTATATTGATAAACTTGTTAAAAGTGACCTGTGACACTGCCCGTGGATGTATTTTTAAAGATGATGTCCGCGCCATTTTGAAACTATCGATATATATCGATGCTGCGATATTTTTCGATACATGATTGTCTTTTTTTAAAGTTTGCCGCGCTTTCAATTCGGGCCTATCCGTAAATTACGTTACCATTTTTCGGTGTTTTTAAAACCAGAAATAGAATGGTTTTCCATGAAAATGAGGGAATAATGAGGAAATTTTTTCAAAATTCAAACTAATGTGAATAACATCAAGTATATTGATTTCAATAAATTGTCATGAAAATAGAAGAATGATGGGGATATAAATTTTTAAAAATTAAATAATTTAAATACTATTCAATAATTTTTCATGAAAATAGGGAAATAATAGGAGAATTAATTTTCAAAAATCAAATTAATGTAAATAATACACAATTGATTTCAATAATTTTTCATAAAAATAGGGAAATAATGAGGGAATAATTTAAAAATATATATTAATGTAAATGCTATATTAAATTTAATAATTTTTCATGAAAATAGGGAAATAATTTTATTGGTGAAATTAATGTGAATAACATTAGGTATATTGATTTCAATAATTTTCCATAAAAATAGGGAAAATTAATTAATTAAAATTAAAAAGTAAGAATAAAATAAAAATAATTAATTAATTGTTGTAAAAAAAAACCGCTATTGATTTCAGTAATTTTTCACTAAAATAGGGGAAAAGGGGGAATAATTTTATGTTTTATATAATTAATGTAAATAATACATTGAATTCAATAATATTTTTCATTAAAATAGGGGAATACATTTTTTTAAATTAAACTAATGTGGACTGTATATTAAATTTAATAATTTTTCATGAAAATAGGGAAATAATTTTTCTTTAATGAAATTAATGTGAATAACATTAGGTATATTGATTTCAAAAATTTTTCATAAAAATAGGGAAATAATGGGAGAAATAATTTTCAAAAATCAAATCAATGTAAACAATACTCTATTGATTTCAATAATTTTTCACAAAAATAGGGGAAAAATGGGGGAATAATTTTAAAAAAATTAAATTAATGTAAATACTATATTAAATTCAATAATTCTTCATTAAAATTGTGAAATAAATTTTTCTAAATTAAATTAATGTGAACACTACATTAAATTTAATAATTTTTCATGAAAATAGGGGAATAATTTTTTTTTAATGAAATTAATGCGAATAACATCAGATATAATGATTTCAATAATTTTTCATGAAAATAGAAGAATGATGAGAATATAAATTTTTTTAAATTAAATAATATAAATAATATTCAATAATTTTTTATAAAAATAGGGAAATAATAGGGAAATTAATTTCCAAAAATAGAATTGATGTAAATAATACTGTATTAAGTTCAATAATTTTTCATGTAAATAGTGAAATAATCAGGGAATAATTTGAAAAAAAATAAATTAATGTAAATGCTATTATCAATTCATTTTTTTTTTCATAAAAATAGGGAAATAATGGGGGAATTAATTTCCAAAAATCAAATTATGTAAATAATACCCTATTGATTTCTATAATTTTTTACGAAAATAAGGGAAAAATGAGGGAATACTTTTTTTTAAATTAAATTAATGTAAATACTATATTAAATTCAATAATTTTTCATAAAAATAGGGAAATAATAGGGTCATTAATTTTTAAAAATCAAATTAATGTAAATAATACTCTATTGAGTTCAATAATTTTTCATGCAAATGGAAGAATGATGGGAATATAAATTTTTTTAAATTAAATAATGTAAATACTATTCAATAATTTTTCATAAGAATAGGGAAATAATGGGGGAATGAATTTTCGAAAATCAAATTAATATAAATAATACTCTATTGATTTCAATATTTTCTCACGAAAATAGGGGGAAAATGGGGGAATATTTTTTTTTTAATTAAATTAATGTTAAATACTATATTGAATTCAATATTTTTTCATTAAAATAGGGGAATAATGGGGGAATTAATTTCCAAAAATCAAATTAATGTGAATAAAACCCTATTGATTTCTATAATTTTTTACGAAAATAGGAGGAAAATGAGGGAATACTTTTTTTTAATTAAATAAATGTAAATACTATATTAAATACAATACAAATACAGTGTAAAATTCCCGAGTTATAAAATTTCCGAATAATAAAATTTCCGAAAAATAAAATTCCCGATCAATAAAATTCCCAAATTATGAAATTCCCGAATAATAAAATGCTCGAATAATAAAATTCCCGAGTGATAAAACTTCCGAATAATAAAATTCCAGAATTGGAAAATTCCCAAATCATGAAATTTCCAAAAAATAAAATTCCAGAATTGGGAAATTCACAAAAGCATAAAATTCCCGAAAAATAAAATAAAAAATTATAAAATACGGGAATAATAACATTCCTGAATAATAAAATTCCCAAATGAGAAAATTACCGAATAATACAATTTCCGAAAAATAAAATTCCCGAATAATATAATTCCTGAACAGTTTATAATATTAACAAATTTGAAAATTCCAGAATAATGAAATTACTGACAGAAAATTTCCGAATCATAAAATATCCGAACTAGCAAATTTCCGAATTTAAAGAATTAATTTTTTTACTTATAAAATTAATTGAATTATCACAATTAAAACTATATTACAATGAACAAATATTTATAAACAAATTTTAATTGCTAATATTCGGGAATTTTCCTAAGAGACGACACGGGTGCCCTGAGGTTAATTTTTTTCAAAAGTCTTGTCACTTCAGAAATCATTGCAGATCTTCATTCTAGAACATGTTTTACGTTCAAACACGCAATGACGGAAATCGCAGATAGTGCCGTTTTTTTAAGGCCACTTTGAAAAAAAAATTGTTTGTTTACTTATTTCTACATACAAACAGTACAGGGAAAATAATTTTTACAACGTTCTGTTTACAAAGTAGTATTTTTTTAATATAAGTATACAGTCAATGTATATTTTTAGAGTAATAATTAGGAACAAAAATTTTTGTAACAAAAAATAAAAATATTACGTCACACATGATTACTATTGTAAGAACATATGGCTTTGAGTAATTGTTGATCATATTGAGCATGATTTGGTGAAACTTTATATCTACTCCACGTCGACAGAAAATCAAAATGGACTGATTCCATAGCTTGCTCACTATAAAATCCGAGACCTTTTTTGGTTACGGAACAAAAATCAACGACGTGGTAAAATAGTGCGTGCACTTTTGGAGTAACTGTAATGTTTAAATCCAAGTAACTGGTTTTAAATTTCTGAATGGATTGTTCATACTCTGCATGTAGTGCACTTCCAAAACAACCTTCAACAACATTCTTGAAACTACTCAATGCAAAAACGTATTTGAGACATTCTAGGTTACTTTTCGCTCGGAGAACATCAATTTTATTCAGCAAAATTTTGCAAGAATTTCCATTGAAGCCTGTACCACCGTGAGTAACTTCTCGTTTAACATTGCTCTCTTTGATCCAGTCGTTCGTTACTGACTCACATTCTGCTGACATTTTGTCAATCAGTGTGTTGACAACCCCGAGCATCAAATGCAATTCGGGTGGTGGAATCATATCCAAAATTCTAGTATTTTCATCGCCAGAAAATATTGGTGGGTGTATACAACTTTTGAAATCCTTGGCGTCTTTTTTGTTATTACCTTTTTCGGACCATGCTTGATAATTACTTAAACAGTTACCGATTGTGCGAAACTCGCCACGTTCTTTCAATCCGTTGTTTTTTTTATTAGCAAAACACCAAGTGCATGGATACATACTAGAGTGAGACATTAAACCTGCTAATATATTAGCCAACTTTAAATCCGTCGCAATCGTGATGTATGTACATTGATTTATACTGAGCATGTTCCACAATTGACACACATTTTCATAATTTTCTTGTGCACAGGGCGCTAAAGCTAAAATGAACACCTTTTTTACACCAGAATCTTTGAAGTTCTTGTTTCCAATGCCTTCTTGAAGTTTGCGGCGTTTACTTCTACTTTCTAAATTAACTGTTTGAGTATCAAGATCTTGTATCGATAAACAAACTTTCAGGAATCCACCGCCCCCATCAATACCGATTTTCAAATGAACGTTAGAAACATCTCTCTTTTCTTTGATGTAACAAACAAAGTCAGATAAATTTGTGCAATGAATAATTATTTGATCCGTGCGCGCTAGAACATTGTTTTTCGTTTTGTTAAATGTTACTTTTGCAATTTTGAAAAATTCATCCACGCTATGATTTTTTTCAACGAGAATTCTTGTAAGACCTGGTTCAATAAGACTTCGTTTGCGAGTTGCTGCTCGAAGGTCCGCTGCAATTTCGATAGTTTTTTTGTTACTTAAATTTTGTTTTAATTTTAATTTGACCATGTCATCAGTAGTTATATCATACGTTTTGGAATTATTACTTTTATTCAGCGACTTTGCTGAACTATCATCGACACTTCTCGATAGAGTAGATATCAATCGCTGCTTTTGTTTTGTGCCTAGTTTATTATTTATTTCTTGCAAATTGTCCAACAAAATAGATTTAGTACAAATATGATGAATACCTTTTCGTATTTCACTGAAGCATTCTGTACATCGCTGAATTTTACCTGCTTTACTTTTTTTACACTTTGAGTAAGTAGCCTCATGTTTTTTCGTATGTAGGGTCCTAGCTAAATTACATAAATAGCACTTGCAATTTTGATTTGATCTTGTTTCTGTGGTTTCACTTGAGAACTTTGAAAAATCTGGCAGTTGAAGATGCACTTTTCTGTTACAAGACTCTGACGTTAAAAAATAAATTTTCCTCTTACATGAACTACATAATGCACATGGCAAATGATCTTCAATTGAAATGTCAGTTTTAAGAGCACTGTTTAATTTTTGCAGTAATGCATCGTCAATTTTGAACATTTTATCAGTTTTACCAAAGCACAGTAAACAAATTTTATGTCTGTTTTCATCCTGCGTAGCAAGATGATCTTTAGAAAAAGTACACTGCATTTCATTACTTTTAATGCATAGAGATTAAGCAAGAAAAATTCACTTGACACACTATTCATCGACGTGAAACTCGTTGTTATTAGTTCGGTAAAACAAATGATACTAAATTTTAGAATGAAATAGCATGCAAAAGGACACGAGCGCAACTCTTTAAGTGTATTCTGTATGTTTTGATTTTTCACCTATATGTGAAAAAAAATTTTTTTTGGAAGTGGCCTTAAAAAAAAACGGCACTATCTGCGATTTCCGTCATTGCATGTTTGAACGTAAAACATGTTCTAGAATCAAGATCTGCAATGATTTCTGAAGTGACAAGACTTTTGAAAAAAATTAACCTCAGGGCACCCGTGACGAATTTTCTACAAAAAAATATGAATTTTTAATTGGTATTATATAAAAACTATAAAATTCCAGAAAAATAAAATTTCCGACAGTGTAAAATTCCCGAGTAATAAAATTTCCGAATAATAAAATTTCCGATAAATAAAATTCCCGATCAATAAAATTCCCAAATTATGAAATTCCCGAATAATAAAATTCCAGAGTGATAAAATTTTCGAATAATAAAATTCCGGAATTGGAAAATTGCCGAATACTAAAATTCCCAAATCATGAAATTTCCTAAAAATAAAATTCCAGAATTGGGAAATTCTCAAAAGCATAAATTTCCTGAATAATAAAATCAAAAAATTATAGAATACCGGAATAATAACGTTCCTGAATAATAAAATTCCCAAATGAGAAAACTCCTGAACAGTTTATAATATTAACAAATTTGAAAATTCCAGAATAATGAAATTTCCGAATAATAAAATTCCCGAATTAAAAAATTCTAGAATAATAAAATTAACGAGAAATAAAATTCCCCAATTGAAAAATTCCCGAAAAATAAAATTTCCGACTAACAAAATTTCCAAATAATAAAATTCTCGAATAATAAAATTAGTGAGTAATAAAATTCCCGAATAATAAAATTCTCGAATAATAAAATTAGTGAGTAATAAAATTCCCGAATAATAAAATTTCCAAATTATGAAATTCCCGAAAAATAAAATTTCCAAACAAATTATAATATTAAAGAATTGTAAAATTCCCGACAATTGAAAATATTAACGAATTTCAAAATTCCAGAACAATTTTGCACAAAAAAGGTTATTTTGAACCAAATCTTCAATCCGAAATTTGAATCAAGAATGTAGTTGAATTTTCAAACAAAAAATATGAATTCTCAACGAAAAATACAATAATTATTTTCAAAAATTATTTGAAACTCCAGCCAAAAACGATTTTAATTTTAAACAAAACATTCGTAATGTTAGTAAAAAAAGATGAAATTGTCACTAAAAAGGACGAAATGTCAAACCAAAAAAATTAATTTTCAACAAATTTTTTATTTCTGACCAAAAAAGATTTTTCAGTTCTGAGTAAAAAAATGTAAGCAAATTATAAATTGAAGGAAAAAATTTAATTTAATGAAAAATTTGAATGATCTGAAAAAAATTTACAAAAAAGCAATCCGAAGCAATGCGAACCAAATTTTCAATCCAAATGAATCCAAATCAATTCGAACTCGGATTGACCTGAAATGATTTTCAATTTGAATTAATTCGATTCAATCCGAACCTGGTTTCATTCGGATTCATTCATTCATTTATTATTCGGGAATATTATTATTTGAAAATTGTATTACTCAGGAATTTGACACTGTCAGGAATTTTCTAATTCTGAAATTTTATTATTCAGGAATTTTCTAATTCGGAAATAATTTCATAATTCGGAAATTTTATTACTCGGGACTTTTAGTATTTGGGAATTACATTATTTGCTAATTTTATTATTCGGGAATTTTTCAATTCGGGAATTTTATTATTCGGAAATTTTATTACTCGGGAATTTGATTTTTCGGGAATTTCGTAATTTGAAAATTGTATTATTCGGGAATTTTATTATTCGCAAATTTTATTACTCGGGAATTTTACACTGTCTGGAATTTTACTTTTCTGGAATTTTATTTTTTTGGAGTTTTTATAATTTGGAAATTTTTATATTCATACTTTTTCATACTGTCGGGAATTTTATTTTTCGGGATTTTTCAGTCGTCCCAATTAAAAATTCATAGAAAATTCGTCTCTTAAAAAATAAAAATATTTTTGGATTCAAGCGAAAACTATTACATTTTTTTCTCGAGAATTCATCTCTTTTGGTTGAAAATTCAATACTTGATAAAAATTAAACTACTTTCTTAAAAATTATTTTCATTTTGGCTGAAGATTCATCATATTAGTTGAAAATTTGTGTGTTTTAAATGGAAAATTATTCTTCTTGATAGAAAAATAATGTATTTAATCCGAGTTCGGATTGAATTGGATTCATTCGGATTGAAAATTGGTTTAGATCAATCCAAGTTCGGATTTATTCGGATTGAAAATTTGGTTCGGATTGAAGCGGATTGAATCGGATTAATTTTTAACCGATTCCTATCGAACGAAATGTAGAACTTTTTTCGGATTGGTTCGGATACAGATTCCGAAATCATTTGGAATGATTCGGGGTGAATTCCTATCCGATAATTTCGTCTGGGTTTCGATAAGGTCACCCCTAAGAATATTAACTTGATTTTTTACTAGAGGTTCCTTTTTGAAGCCTAGTTGAACGCACTGAAAGGATTTTTGGCTCAGATCAATATAAATTATGTTATTAATAATTTTGTATTTTCTCTAAATAATTTTTTTTTTTCAAAATCTCGAAAAATATTAATTTTGAGAAAAAATTTGTTTGAACAAAGTTGTGGATCTCGTCGAAGAAAATATTTTTTATATTCATGCTTTTCTTCTAAAATCAATATCTGACGATAAAAATGACAAAAATGTATTTTCAAATTTTTTGCTGGAAAAGGGGCCGTTGGAAAAGGGGTTCGGCGTGAGTGGGTGAAGAGGGTGTGGTTTACATTTACTCACGTCGACCCCCTTTTCCAACGCCCCCTTTTTCAACAAAAACCTGAAAATTCATTTTTGTCATCAATATAAATTGAGTTATTAATTATTTTGATATTTTTAAAAATCAGTTCTTTTTCTTCAAAATCTCGAAAAATATTAATTTTGGAATAGAATGTTGTTCACAAAAGTTGTAGATCTCGTCGAAGCAAATATTTTTTATATTCATACTTTTCTTCTAAAATCAACATCTGACGATAAAAATGGCAAAAATGTATTTTCAGATTTTTTGCTGGAAAAGGGGCCGTTGGAAAAGGGGTTCGGCGTGAGTGGGTGGAGAGGGTGTGGTTCTCACCTGCTCACGTCGATCCCCTTTTCCGATGTCCCCTTTTCCAAAAAAAAATCTGAAAATTCATTTTTGTCATCAATATAAATTGTGTTATTAATAATTTTGACTTTTTTCAAAAATTATTTGTTTTCATAATCTCGAAAAATATTGATTTTGGAATGAAATGTTCACAAAAGTTGTAGATCTTGTGGAAACAAATATTTTTTATATCCATACTTTTTTTATAAAATTAATATTTGAGGAGAAAAATGACAAAATTGTTTTCAGATTTTCTGGAAAAGGAGCCGTTGGAAAAGGGTTTCGGCATGAGTGGGTGGAGAGGGTGTGGTTCACATTCACTCACGTCGACCCCCTTTTTCAACGCCCCCTTTTTCAACAAAAACCTGAAAATTCATTTTTGTCATCAATATAAATTGAGTTATTAATAATTTTGACTTTTTTCAAAAATTAGTTGTTTTCATAATCTCCAAAAATATTGATTTGGGGAAAAAATGTTGTTTGCAAAAGTTGTAGACCTCGTCGAAACAAATATTTTTTATATCCATACTTTTTTTCCTAATTTCAATATTTGATTAAATAAATGACAAAAATGAATTTTCAGATTTTTTTTTGGAAAAGGGGCCTTTGGAAAAGGGGTTCGGCGTGAGTGGGTGGAGAGAGTGTGGTTCACATCCACTCACGTCAAACCCCTTCTCCAATGCCCCCTATTCCAACGCTCTCTTTTTCAATAAAAAATCTGAAAATTAATTTTTGTCATCAATATAAATTGAGTTATCAATAATTTAGACTTTTTTCAAAAATTATTTGTTTTCATAATCTCGAAAAATATTAATTTTGAGAAAAAATTTGTTTAAACAAAGTTGTGAATCTTGTCGAAAAAAATATTTGTTGCATTCATACTTTTTTTCTAAAATTAATATTTGACGAGAAAAATGACAAGAATGATTTTTCATATTTTTTGCTGGAAAAGGGGTTCGGCGCAAGTGGGTGGGCAGGGTATGGTTCGCATTTACTCACGTCGACCCCCTTTTCCAACGCCCCCTTTTCCAACAAAAAATCTGAAAATCATTTTTGTCATCAATATAAATTGAGTTATTAATAATTTTTATATTTTTAAAAATTAGTTTTTTTTTCAAAATCTCGAAAAATATTGATTTTAGAATAGAATGTTGTTCACAAAAGTTGTAGATCTTGTCGAAACAAATGTTTTTTGTATTTATACATTTTTTCTAAAATTATTATTTGACGAGAAAAATGACAAAAATTAATTTTCCGATATTTTGCTGGAAAAGGGGCCGTTGGAAAAAGGATTGGTTCCGATTAACTAGGATTTGTTCGGATACAGATTCCGCAATGATTCGAATGACTTCGGATTGGTTCGGAAGAAATTCTTATGCAAAACTTTCCCC
>CAKNXH010042399.1:0-14167 GCA_932178445.1 Andricus quercusramuli
GGGGCAGAGAATGATTTCTTTACAGTTGACCCTGGGAGTTTTTAAAGGAATTGTTTCGCATTTTATGAAAATTTTCGAACCTGTATGCTGATTTTGAGCAAAATTTGAGTATTTTTGAATGAAAAGGCCTAAATTGTAATGTTTTTACATAGCAATGTTATGATGAGAATTTAGCTCAGGGTTTTCAGTATTTTCCGTCGCATTAGACACGCAAAACACATCTCCATGAGAAAAATGAAGACGGTAGACCTAATAGTTTTTGCGCAACGCAAGGAAAAAAAATGAATATATTTTAAAATATTTCGAGATGAACATTAAGCTGTACAAAAAAAAATCCTGGTCATTTTCCGGGATTCTTCTGATTTGCAAAAATGTTTCTGGGTAATATCTCCTGATCTTAATAAAGAAATTAACTAATTCCTATTGTTGAACTTTATGGAAGCACACGGAATCCTTATTCTATAAATGACGCAATATTGTCTATGTCACCATCAAAATAAATAACAGAATTATTTACACACTTAATCTTCCTCGTTTTCGTTTATTCACGTTGAAAATAATTCCACCGAAAAATGATGAAATTTTATTAATTATTTCAACAGCAAATCTGACACAGAAATTTTCAGATTTTGAAACATCTAAACTTAAAATTAAAACATTTGAAATCTGTAAATTCTAAACTCAGAATAATAATGTATAATTTATCAAATATGAGCTTTATCTAATTTGAATACATTTTAACGGTGTTCGAAATTAAACACTGTTTTAAAATCTGAAATTGTTTTCAAAATTCTGTAATCTAAAATGTTCCCAATGCTGAGGATTAAATCATTTCGAATTTCAAGTTTTTAGAATTTTACAACAAAAAATTGTTAAATAATGGCACATATTCAAACTGTTAATTGTTTGAACTAAACGGTTAGAAATTAGGAGACTTACAACCAAATATTTTCAAATTTATAAGCGGTCAAGAATGAACCAATTTAGACTCGAGTACTCGATGATTTGTCTTTTATAGAATTTTCTACAATTTTTAAATTAGAATCTTAGAGAAAACATAAAAATTATGAACAGGTATATTATAGTGGCTCCAGGAATATATTATTAAAGCTTTTCATTTGCTGATGCGTAGGATATAATTCATATGTGAAAGACCCATGTTTTCAATGAAAACAATTATTTGAAATCCTACAGAATAAAAACAGAATTACTTATTGATCAAGTATTCCACACTCAATTATTAATAAATTTAAAATAGTTACAGTGTAAGAATTTTGAATTTACAATTTTTTAATGTTTATAGAACATACATTCGCAGTTAATGAATGATACATTTTTTAACTTCAAATATCTCAAAAAGTTATCTGATTACGAAGTAAAAATTATACAATTTCAAAGGCAATTTTTATGAGCTAATCCAAGCGTCAAAAATAGTAATTTTTTATTGAAAAATGTACGAAGTGCGACTAGTAAGAATCTTCGGGTTGAAATTTTTTCTATTAAAACCTGAAGGATGAAAGCATTTTCAGTTTTAGGTATTTTAAAGCTACAATAAGTAGGAGAAATGAGGTATTGAATATCTCATTTTATAATAATAATAATCATATTTTGTCTACTACATTTTCCTTATAGTATCAAAATTATAATATCCTTACAATATATAAGATAAGATTATGAATAATATTATATTATTATTATAAATAAACATTATAATAAATTTTAATAATATCTTTGCTCGTCAATTATTACAAAAGAAGTGAACTGATGGAGAATCTGTTGAGCGAAAAGCCAAGGGGCTAAGACGACACCCTCCTGGGACTAAGTTGGCATTTGACTATAATATTTGAAGAAAGAAAAGGACACATTTTTTATATTCTTATCATTGTAGCCCACTAAATTCTCGGTATAGCAGTACCTAGTATATTGTCAAACAATATTTTTTTCCATTTTCATCCTATAATAAGAAGGTATCACTTCAGGGATCGTGCAGAAATTACGTAACGCTTTTTCCGACTTTTCCCTGTAGTTTTCACCATTATGTAACACTAAGCTAGACACCTCCCACCCCAAAAAAGTGTTACGTAATTTATGCACGACCCCTTATGTAACAATGGACTTCGTCGATTTTCATAAAATCTTCACGTTTTGAGACCCCCCGGGTCAGAAAAAATGATTCCTACAGAGGCGCCTGTCTGTATGTCTGTATATCTGTCTGTATACTGCAGGGACGATGACTTACTCGGTGTCGACTCAGCCCAACGCGTCAATTTTATATATTGGTATACGAAAAACATTGCAAATTCAGAGATTTTAGAAAATTTAGATCATTTACGCATTGAAAATAGTGATTTTTCATCGAAAAATGTACGAAATAAGAAGAGTCTTTCATGAAGACTGTGGAGGTTAAAGTCAATGTAACTTTTTCCTCCAGAGGGGTTAGGGTGGTGAGGGTTCCCCTACTCAAGAATCCAGTCTGCTCCACTGATGTTATCATTAAATTTTAAATGCGACGAACTTTAAAAACGTGTGCAAAACTAAATTCACGACACAATCACGTGCATAATAAACTATAATAAAACGAGATATGAATGATAAGAATGTCGGCCTATATATAGTCGTTCTTTCAAGAGCAAATTCTTTCTTCAAGATACTAGCATCCGATTTATTGACTTTACAATTTATTCATCACACCACTGGATCTTCAAGAGAAGAAAGGAAGAAGTAAGAATTGAAATTTATATCTAAATATGAAGTTTTAATATTGTTTTATTCATATTATTTCAGAATATGCAGAGTTCCGAAAAGAACCTGCGATACCTGATAGCGACTATTCTTTTCAGTCTTATTTTGAGAGCAAGTAAGTGATATTTTTAAAACTTTTTTTCAACACATTTCATAATTTCCTATAAATATAAATATAGATCGACACACATTAGAGATATCATTATATATTATTGAATAAGGACAGAGCATTAATTATTTAGGAATTATCCATATAATATAAGCAATAATGTGGATAATTGGTTCTTATTGAATGGCTTCACAATTTTTATTCGTTTCTTCCAGGCGCATTCAGTTATAAAGATGCTAAGAACTGGGGCAAACATTATCCAGAATGTAATGGGAAACTACAATCTCCTATAGCTAGGGATGCATATTCCACACTTGATTTTTCACCTATTAAGGAAAAATTGAAATTTACAGACTTTCATCACTTACCAACAAAAACGACCATCAAGAATACTGGTCACACTGGTAATGAACATTCATTATTTCAAATCACGAATTTAATTCTACTTCATTTTTTCATACATTATTTTACCTTTCCTATGATACAGTGGAAATAAACAATAAGTGGTCTGGAAAACCTCCCAGTGTTTCTGGCGGACCCCTTCATGGGAATTACGTATTTGGAAAAACTATTTTCCGTTGGGCCCAAAAAAAGGTAAGTGTTCCAAACATGTTTTAAACTCTTTAAATTCAAATTACCTAAATTTCGTTAATTGTAATAGTGACAATTTACTACTTGAATTGAAAAAAAATGAAAAGCTTCTTTAGAAAAACGCTGTATCGTAGCATTTTCAACTTAATTGACACAATGATAATGCAATATTGTGAGACTTGTGAGTATGATACGAAGGAACAATAAAATAGTTTAAACGGCTATTTATTTTACCTCACCTATTCAAGGTTAACAAAAATTTCGCAAAATCTCAATTTTATATCGAAAATAATCGAGAGGAAAAGTTCACTAATTAATTAATGACCCAGATCTTGACCACAGAACTTGCTAATATTTTGACCTAATAACTTTC
Source organism: Andricus quercusramuli (assembly GCA_932178445.1). NCBI lineage: Eukaryota > Metazoa > Arthropoda > Insecta > Hymenoptera > Cynipidae > Andricus > Andricus quercusramuli. The sequence continues at coordinate 3,816 of CAKNXH010042399.1, forward strand.
GTAGGTATATGCAATTTGTGAGTTGTTACTATTCAATTCGTGAAAAGATAAAATATTAATCTTTTATTAACCAAATAGTAGATTTGTCAGTCAATTAGTAAAATGTTCACTAATTTAAATTTGGGGAGTAATTAATGGAACCATTACTGATGATCACATTAATTATGATAATTTTTATTTTAACTTCACGCATAAAAAGTGGACGGACTACATCAATGTTCTGCCTCAGGATAAAGACATCGTTTTGTGAGTCAAAAATACTGTCTTAATATTTTTATTGTCGCTAACACTGACAAAACGTTCGATAATAAATTTCATGTCATCATTTTAATTCAATAGGCATGATATGGAGATGCAGTTGTATTTTTATAAAGAAGACTTGAAATCATTTGAAAAAGCTCAATCACAGAAGGACGGTCTCGCAGTAATTCGATTGTTGCTCTACGTAAGATGTACAAATTAATTAGTTGAAATGCTATCTTTCAATAAGCGTTTATTAATTATTTTTACAAAATCATGCACAAATATTGTCTTGCTGAAACTAAAAGTGAAAAAATAAGTGGGGGGGGGGCTGATTATGTTACTTTTTTAAGAAATCTGAATTCTTTTAATTTCTTTAAAATCTTTGGCAATACCTCAAAATATTTAAAATCTTATAAAATTCATCAATTTTTGTGAATAAATTCCATGAAATCTATTGAAATATTATTAGAATCCTGAAACCTTATAAGTCCCAAAAATCGTTCCGTAAATACCCTAAAATGGTGAAAATCTTTTCGAAATCTCTTGAAGTTTTTTGAAGCTCTTGAACATTCCTTGGATGTTAAAAAAATGCCCTTAAATTTCTTGAATCCTTCAAAATCATATTGAAAATGCATTTCCTAGAGAAATTAAAAAAATAAGAGAGAAATAGAATTTATCTTTTAAGTAGTCCTATATTATTGATCCATCCTTGAAATTTCAGGTTAATAGTATGGACGCAAAAGAATCCGTACATTTTTTTGAGGACCTGGAAAAAAATATACATAAGGTGCAATCCATAAATTCCACAGCTGTGATACCTCCGTTTCCCTTAGATAGTTTTGTATATGAAGATAATCCACCACCATTTGTGTTTTACGAAGGGTCTTTAGATTATCCACCGTGCTCGGAATCTGTGACTTGGTTAGAAACTATGAATAATATTGATATTACCGTAAACATGGTAAGAATATATATATATATTTATTTATTTATTTATTTATTTGTTTATTAAAAATATATACGGAAATGAGTTTGATACCTTATTTACTACTACTATTTTATATTCGTACTTTTCCTTTCAGCTAAATGGATTCAGGAAAATAAAATTGAGTGGGGGGGACGTATCGAATATTAGACCTCCCCAGCCGCTAAACAAACGTCCAGTTCAGATGGTAGAGGCTCAGTGCGGGTACAACAAATAATTTTTGGTGACCTGCTGTGCTCGAGGAAGGTTTTCTACAGTTTTCCTTTCTCTTGGCTGAAAGTCTGAACAAATGGAAGCGCCTGCAATAAAAATCCGGCTGTAGGCGGTAGAGGGTAGATATTATGGGTATGGGTTTTTTGTGTGCAAATTTCTTAGAAAATGTAAATGTAAATAATAGAATAAAGTCTTACGTTGCTTCAAAAAATGTGTTCTTTGAGTTATTTCAAGTATATACTACTGTTATTGCACACCTAAGTATAAATTATTACTAATGTTTCCTCCAGTGCTGAGATTGTATGGAGGCCCTGGAGGCCTCCCTACCTTTTTTGTTGGCCTCCCTACCTTTTTGGTTACAATCTCAGCCCTGATTTCCTCCTCTCCGACAATTTTTAAGATGACATCTAGATCTGGGGTGATATTTGCAGTAGGGTGGGCGAAAAAAATCCTTTTTGTCAAGTAACCTTATTCTAATAGTGTGTAAAAGTTTTATCTGCCCACCAGCAGTAAGCTCTCCAAATCTTAGTGTAATGGAATAATATTTTCCGTTTAGAATAACCACTGAAATTCTACGAAAAAAATTCGTATTCAATTCCCAGGTTTCTTCCGTGTTGCGAACAATTTTCCATTCTATTCAAACAATAAGAAGCCTTAGTGTATAAATGACGCAGTACGAAAGTTATATTGTGAAACGTGTGAACAGGCTACGTCAACTCAAATGAAAAAAACAACATTATTTACGTACTTAATATACTTCACCTTCGTGTATTCACGTTGAAAAAAATCCACCGAAAAATTACAAAATTTAATTTTAAACACAATAGCACACATGACACAGAAGCTTTATCTAATTCTAATACGTTTTATTCCACGGGCTTCAAAAGTAGACTCTGATTTGACTTCGAAGCGTGGGAAACTCAAATTCTCTTAATGATAAATATTCCCAGTACTAAAAATAAAATAATTTTGAATTTGAAGGTTTTAGAATTTGAAATTAACTCCAAGTGAAAATTTAATAATCCTGAATAAGCACTATACTTTAAGCACATTAGCATTTTCTTAATGGTTAGATTTGAACGAATAAAGATGAGGAGATTTACAAATGAATATTTTAAAATTTATAAGCTTTTGAAACTGGATATTAATTCTGCAGTTTCGAAAACTCATAAATTTGAAAATATTTATTTTTGAAATTATTTCAAATGCGAAGGCTCGACGATCCTGAAAGCATAATGAATTTCGAATCTTTTATTCAAAGTTTTTTTGCGTTCTAGCAAAATATGGATGCCAATTTTTCCACGTATTCGGAGATCTCAATCAAAATATTGTTAGATATTAAATACATATATATTTCTAAAATCTTCAATTAAAAACTTCAAATGTTTGAAAAACTTACACGTACAATTAGTGAATCAAAAATCATTTGCAATGATGTAGGCATAAAAATAGTAATTGTGATAATAAGAAAAAATAAGGTGATAAGCATCGCTTTTTATAATAACAGTAGTCCAATTTTGACTACTATTTTGTCCTTATAGGGTATATATCCAAAACTGTGTCAGAGCATTTACTTTATGAAGAATGTAAGAGGTGAAATGGATAAAGTAGCTAAAATTGTACCATTATGAAAAGTCATCATTATTGTTAGTTAATTTTTGATTAGTTTCTATGGATTCGATTAATATGTTCAATTAAGAAAGCTTTGAGATATATTACAAGATACTTTTGAATATATTAGCACTAATCGATTAATTAAACAATATCTTACATACCTAATCAATCTTTTCATGAATTTGTCTCGAAGGTCCACAAATTTAAACAATAATTCAAATAATTTTTTATTTTGTCTTTTCATATTTAAATTGCAGTGCATATTCCGGGAAGTTAATGTAGGTATGTACTATATTAAATTCAATTCAAACCGCTTTATATTCCTAACTTTTCGAGTGAAAAGATTGAATTTTTAACTATATAGATGAATTTTCAACCAAAACCATAAACTTTCTACCAAAAGTATGATTTTCTAACACAATCCATGAATGCTCAACAAACTAGTTGAATTTTTCTCTGAAAAATATCAATTTTCAATCAAAATTGGAAAACGTAATATTTCAGTTTCAAAAAAATGTTTTTTTACAACAACACATCAATTCAAACAATAAAATCAATTTTCTGCCAGACAAAAAACAGTTATTTACAAAAATACATGAATTTTTAATTAAAAATTTTTTTAACCAAATACTCGAATTTTGAACTGAAAAATATCAGTTTTTACACAAAAGTGAAAAAGTTAATATTTCAGTTGAAAAAATTAATTTGAAAAAAAAAACAATTTTTAACCAAGGTAATGAAAATTCAACGAAAATTGTGAATCTTCAACTGAAATGAATGGATTTCAAACAAAAAATGCATTCTTAACAAAAAAGTTTAAATCTGAACCAATTAGTTTTATTTGCAACCAAAAAGATAAATTTTCAAACAAGAAGATTGATTCCTACCAAAAAGACTAATTTTCAGCAAACTACATGAATTTTCAATTATAAAAGGTAAATTGTCAACCAAAAACTGAATAGTTAAATTTTCAGCTTAAAAAATCAATTTTTAACCGAATAGGGGAGAGTGGGGTAAAACTGGGTACTTTGTCTTTGATGGCATTTTGTGCAAAAACGAAAAGCTAAAAAGCTTTTATTTTAAGCGGGAAGTTTTCTGTGACTTTTCAGCTACAAGAAAGTGAATTCAGATGTGCAATGAAAAATTTTCTTCATATTAAAAAAAAATGTTAAAAAAAAAACGCGAAATTCCCGGTTTTGCCCCGTGGGTAGGGTAAAATCGGGTACCTATGAAAATAATTTAAAAACTTATTAAAATTATGAACAATTGAATTTATTGTAATCAAATGTAATAAACATTGGTATGCTGAGTATCTTGGGTGCACTCACGAAGGGTTCAATATGATTAAGACTATGATATTCAGCATCCTGGATGTACTGACGATGGATTTAGCAGTAATCACACATGAATTTGCCCTGTTTGACATTGCTGCTTGCTATTTAGGGTACACAGTGCAATTCTGAATTCACTCCTTAGTCGATACAGATTAGAGCTCGTTCCAAAAAATGCAAGCTTTATCAGTGCCTACTTCCGGTTCCTTGTCTGATGAAAAATCATCCTTCTTTCTCTTCTATGTCTTCAATGTCTTCGGTGCTTGAGGGCAGCTTTGCCTATCAGACTCACTTCTGTACATTAGTGGCATCGTCAAATTAAAAAAGTTCATTATGAGAAATTATTAGAAAACGTATGAATAAATTCTGAAATGCAGATATCACGTAACATTTTTCATGATTATTTTCTCCTGCGTGACAAAAACCAATGTTTTTTTTTGAAAGGGGTTATTACCGCTGATGACATAATACTCACATATAATAATAATGTACGATAACACTTATATAAAATTATAAACTACTTCTACGTTTTTTGACAGTTTTTTGCCACTTTATGGTACGTTGGGTAAGGCCCAGTACTACCCGGTCTTACCCCTACCATCAGTACCCGGTTTTGCCCCCACATGCAATAAATAACGAAGCGTTGTGCTCACGTGGTTCTGAGCATAAACAAATGATGATAACTATTGCTATATACTCTATAATAGGTACGGAATCAAGTGTTCCACTTAGCTGTACAGTTTCTGTACGATTGCGAGAACCACGGTAACGTACTTGTCACCAAGAATTGTAACGTTCAACCACAAAAAATTTGGTATTGTATCCTGAGACAAAAAACACATGTGGCTAGACACTTTTCACGAAAATAAGGTCAGGGCATCTAAATAAACAAAATATATCAAACTAGACCCAGGGGGCAGCACGATACACGAGATATAGAGGGTACCCGGTTTCACCCGCAACCCGGTTTTACCCTACTCTCCCCTAAATGAATTTTTAACTGAAATGATTAATCTTTAACTGGATTAGTTGAATTTCAAACCAAAAAGATGCATTTTCGACAAAAGCATGAATCTTTAGAATAACTAAATTTTCAACCAAAAATTGAATTGTTACATTTTTAGTTAAAAAACGTAACGTTCAACCGAAGAGATGAAATTTCAATTAAAGTTGTGGAATATTCAACTAGAATTGTTACATTTTTAGTTTCAAAAATAGTTTAAAACCAAAAAAATAAATTTTCAATCAGATACTGTAATCTAGAGAAAAATAGTGAAATATAGTAATGTAAAGCTACTTTTACAAACGAAGAATAATTGTTATTCAATTTTATATTACCATTTAAAAAAATTAGGCACGCTCTGGAAAAAATTCCCTGAATTTGAACAAAATACCCTGAAGATTCCAGGATTTTTTAGGTGCATAAAAATAATCTGAGAATTCCAGCTATTTCAAGTTTTTCCAGGTAAAGTACACACTAGGGTGTTCTACATTTTTTTCTGGAATGCAAGATAGTTGCTATTTTTTCTGAAAATTTTTAGTTTGCCAGTAACTTCTTCAATGGAAACTTATATTTAATGTAATCCATATAGAAAATATGAAGAGTATTCGGAATATCTGTTTCATTTCTGAAAAATATATTTAGAAAAATGAGATTGTTCAAAAAATGATTCTTTCTATTTTCTATTCATTATTTGTTTGTATCTAAAAAGTTAAAGCAAATTAAAAAATTTCCGAAAAAACTGCGATTTTCTAGCATTGCTATAAGAGAAGACATTCATAAGCAATAATAATGTGTTTAAATAATTACTTAACAAATTGCATCAATTTTTGCCTCGTTCTAAGTATAAAGAGGACAAAAAGTTGAAAATTTCTAAAAAAGCCGCAACTTTCTAGCATTGATATCTCGAAAACGCTATCATAAAAAAATTGTGTGTGTGATTTTCGTGTTTAGTGGGCCATGATACATGAAAACAATCATATTAAGATGTGGTGGGCAAAAAACAATTTTAATTCTGTAAACTAGTGTAATCAACTTTAAATTAATGATACTTTTTTAGTGTCCTCGTCTGCTACTTTCTTGCAAATTAATTATTATCGATTTTTTGAATTTGGTTTCTGAAAACTACAGTTCTTGAAATCTTGTTGATATCTTTTGAGATCGTGAAAATCTTTGTAGTTTTTTTTTATCCTCCTGAAACGTTTGGAATGTTTCTAAAATCATTTGAATCTTTGAAAATTTGTATGCAATTTACGGAATCATTGAGATCTTTGTAAACATTTTTTAAATCTTTTGAATCTTTTAGGAACTTTGAAATTTTCGTGGAATCTTTCCAATTATATCAAGTCACATACTTTCAAAATAGATTGTAGAGGTGAAAATCGTTCTTCTTAGACATGTGTATTGCGTACATCTATTCTCCACTCCTCTGCGCTTTGAAAACTGGTAATTCAAAATTTTATTTACTCTTTAGAATCATACATGAACCTTCAATAATGGAATGTGAAAGCAATATGAGTTTTATATGATAAATTTTTTAAGCAGTGCATGAAATGCTATACTATATAATAAAAACTGGATAATGAAACTTCAGAAAATGTTGTTGCTGATGTTGCTGCTTTTGTTAGAAATTCAACTGTCTGGCTGTAAATTAACTTTTTTGTTGAAAATTCATATTCGCGGGATGAAAACTCAGATGTTTTATAGAAAATGTGCCTTTCTGACTTGAAAATTGAAGAATTGGGTTAAATTGTTTTTCTATATTGCCTGAAGAACCTTTCTTCATTAAAAATTGAACTCTTTTCATAAAAATTCTTCTTTCTGATTCGGAAATTTATTTCGTTTGATAAAAATTCCATATTTTTTGTTTTAAAATTCAACCCTTAGGTTGAATATCGATCAGTTTCAGTTAAAAACTTTAATTTTTTGTCGTAAATTCGTATTTTTTGGTTGAAACATCAGTTATTATATTTTCTTTGGTGGTTGACTTTTTTTGGTTGGAAATCTGACTATTTCGCTGAAAATTCGTCCATTCAGGTTGAAGATTCAATTATTTTAGTAGAAAATTGAATTATTCATTTGAGAATGCACTTATTTTTTTTAATTAATTATTTTTTATCAAAGATTTTAAAAAATTCTGGTAGAAATATCAACTATTACATTTTTCGTTGAGAATTTATATTTCCTGGTGGAAAATTTAACGATTTTGTTAAAAGGTTATCTTTCTTGTTGAGACTTCAAATATCTTGTATAAAATTCTTCTTTTTGGTTGCAAATGTTTCTGTTTTGCTGAAAATTCGTCTTTTTAGTTGAATTCAACTGCTGAAAGAAAATTAAAATTCTCTTATGATGAAATATAATTTTTGCATGCCAGATAGTTACAATTTTATCTGCAGTTTTCAGCTTTTCTTTGACTTTTAAGTTACTAAAAAACAATGAATATTATTATCATTATTAGTTTCAACAAAAGGGCTTTGAGTAACTTCTTCAAAAAAATTTCTATTTGATATGATCCATGTAGAAAATTTGAAGAATATTTCAAATAGCTGTTTTAGTTGAGAAGAAGGTATCGACAAAAAAGGAAGAGATTGTTTGGAAAATTATTCTTGCTAATTTTCATGTATTATTTGTTTATGAATAAAAAGCCAAAAAAAAGTAGAAAATTTTCATAACAAAACCGCAAAGTTTTAGCAATTATCCTAGAGAAGATATTTTCAAATATTATTAAATCGTATAAACATTTGGGTCTATTAACTTGCATTAATTTTCACCTCACTAAGTAGAAAGTGGACAAAAGTTTCAAAATTTTAGAAAAAAACGTAACTTTCCAGCATTATCCATAGAGGATATTATTAAAAATGATAACAAATTGTGTAAATAATTATTTTTGTTAACCTAAATTCATTATTACCTGCTGTAATTCAACAATGGGCAAAAGGTGGAAAATATTATAAACATCCACAACTTTCTAGCATGAATTTGATATTTGAAAAGTAATTATTTCTATAGGCAATTGATGATTCTGAATGAAATTTACAAAAACCTTTTTTTTCTTATGGGAAATACGCGTTCATAGTTCTTCCGGAACCTCTAAATATCGTTTAAAAAATAAAACGAATTAATTTTCTCGGGGATTCAAAGAAATTTTGGAGCATTATGCCTGAAAAATTGAAAAAAAAATCCAATGCATTTTTGAACCACGCTACTGTACATAGTAATTAAAATCAGTTCGTGAGGAACGGGAAAGGCTAAGATTTTTTTTCTTTTTTTCTTTTTAATTTTTTTTTCGCTTTTTGATAAAATTTTGGAACCTGTATGCTGATTTTGAACAAATTTTGAGTATTTTTTAATGAAAAGGCCTAAATTGTAATTCTTTTACATAGCAAAATCTTCATGAGAATTTAGCTCAGGGTTCACAGTATTTTTGCGCAATGAGTGGAAAAAGGACATGTTTCAAAATATTTGAGGATTAACATTAAACTAAACGAAAAAAAATCCTGGTCATTTGCCGGGTTTCTTCTTCTTTGCAAAAATGTTTACCGGTCAGATCTCCTGATCTAAATAAAAAAAATGCACTAATTTCTAATTTTCAACTTTATGGAAACACTCAGAAGCCTTAGTCCATAAATGACGCAACCCGAGCGTAATATTGCGCAACTTGTAAAGAGGCTATGTCACCATCAAAATGAATAACAGAATTTATTATTTACACACTTAATCCACTGTTTTTGTTTATTCACGTTGAAAATAATTCCGCAGAAAACGGTTGCAAAATCTGAAATTGTTTTTAAAATCCTGTAATCGGAAACGTTCTCAATACTAAAAATTGAATAATTTCAAATTTGAAGTTTTTAGAATTTTACAATATTGAATTACAGAATGATAGCACACTTTAAAATTGTTTATTGTTCGAACTGAACGATTAGAAATTAGGAGACTTACAACTAAATATTTTCAAATTCATAAGCTGTTAAAACTGAATCAATTTAAGCTTCAGCACTCGACGATTGCACTTTCATAGAATTGTGGATTCAAAACTTTTAAATTAAAATCCCAGAGAAAACATAAAAATTATGAACAGGTACATTATAGTGGCTCGCAGAAACACATCATTACAGCATTTATTTGATGATGCGTAGGAGATAATTCCTGTCTAAAAGACATGTTTTCAATGAAAACAATTATTTCAAAACCTACAGAATGGAAAAAAAAAATTATTTATGACGTCTTCGACAGTCAAATATTCATAAATTTCAAATAGTTATAGCTTTAAAATCTTCAATTACAATTTTTTAATCTTCATAGAACTAACATTTGCAATTGCTGAATGATGAATTTTTATATTTCAAAAGTCTCAAAATTAAATTATCTAATTATGAAGTGAAAATTGTTCAATTTCAGAGGCATACCAATTTTTTTTTAAATTGTAGATGAGGAAAATTTTTGGGGCCAAAAAGTTATATCAGTCGTATTTTCATTTTTTGAAATTAATCTTCAACCATAAAAATGAACTCTAGTTCAATTTTCAACCAAACCAATTACCTTTTAACCAAAAAAGATGAGCTTGAAGCCAAAAAGAGTAATTCTCTACCATAATGAACCGATTTTTAACAAGATACATTGAGTTTCAACCAAATAGTTGAATTTTCAACTAGAAAAGATAATTTTTCAACCAAGCATGTAACAGTTAAATTTTCAATCCAAAAATTACTTTTCAGTAAAAAAAAAAACAACTAATTTTCAACAAAAGGATAATTTTTAACCAATATCGATGACTTTTCTATACCAAAAAAGATTAATTTTCAATCCAAAGGAACAAATTTTCAACAAAAAATATGAAATTTTGACCCAATACCTTAATTTTTAACCTACAAAGGTGAATTTTCAACCAAGAAAATTAATTTTTTACCAAAAGACAAATTTTTAACAAAATAGATGCATATTCAATTAAAGCTATGAATTTTCA
>CAKNXH010042414.1:0-11562 GCA_932178445.1 Andricus quercusramuli
CCACGCATCACCAGACATTCCTCCTACGACTGCAGTACCACACACTTCGGTCGCACTTTCAGTAATGGCATCCCGTGACCTAATAAGTTTCGAAATCGCTTTCATATTTCAGACTGCACACCAATGAGACCATTTTTTTTAAATTTTTGGTTGAAAAGTCTACTATTATATGTTTGGTTCGGAATTCATCTCGTTTGGTTAAACATGCAACTGTTTAGTTGGATATTATTAAAATTTGAGCTGAAAATTCATATTTTTGGTTTGAAAATTGTACTGTTTTGTAGAAAATTCGTCTTTTCGGATTGTAAATACAACAATCTGGTATAAAATTTAAAAAGTTGGTTGAAATTTAACTTTTATGTTGAAAAATCATATTTTTGGTTAAGAATTTAACTACTTGGTTAAAAATGTAACTATTCTCATGAAAATTTTATTATTTGGTAAAAAATTAACTTTTTTGTCTAAGATTCATATTTTGGGGTTGAAAATTCAACTGTTTTGTAGATAAATCGTGTTTTTAGATTCAAAAAATCAACAATTCTTTTGTTCAAAAAGTATCTATTTTAGTTAACAATTAAACTATTTGGTTTAGAATTGATCTTTCGTGATTAAAAATTCATCATTTTGGTTCAGGATTCAACTATTATTTTGTTGAAAAAAAAATTTTTTTTCGTCCAATTCAACTGGTTGAAAATTCGTCTTCTGGTAGAAACTTCATCGTTTTTGGTGAAAAATGAACTTTCTTTGGTTTAAAATTAAAGTTTTTTGGCTGAAAATTGAGCTTTCTTTGAAAAAATTGTCCTTTTGGCTTGAAAATTTTATTTTTAGTTAAAAGTTCAACTATTTAAAAAAAATACCCCGATTTGCCCCTAGTGGGGCAAAATGGGTATCAACTAGAGTAAATTAAGAAAAAGTGACAAAAAGCACTAAGAAATTTTTAAAAACAGCACAAAACTTTAAAAAATCGATTATTTGTAAAGCGGAATAGTGTCCCGTCTTGCCCCACTATTGATGCCCCGTCTTGCCCCACATTCGGGTGGTTCAAAAATGGATTTGAATTTTTTTTCGAATTTTAATGCATGTCTCCCCCAAATATGTTTGAATCACACAAAAAAATTTCTTTTTTTTTAAAGATATTTAGAGGTTCCTTAAGCCCCATGAAGTTACACGTAAGCGAAATCGTAAAATTTGGAAAATTTATTTTAAGGACAAAAATGTTTATACAAAAACGGATGTAACCGTCTTAACCTAAGATTCTCATTAACCGAAAACCATATGGCAGTAGTAGGTTTCCGTAAATCAGGGTACCCCATATGACCCGCCTACCCCGTTTTGCCCCACCCTCCCTTGTGATGATAGTCGTAAACTAGATCTAAGCACGATATCTTTCGAAAAACCAGTAAAGATGTCATCTAACCAATTTTTGAAAGTCTGCCAGTATCAGAGGTTAACATATAACTTACACTAAAAATTTGGCAAATGCAACTGGAGAAAGAAAATAAATGTAACGGCCTGGATAGACAGTAATTTTCGGGGTATCTATGCACCTGGAAAACCTGGAAATGTCAGGAAATTTTATTGGCCATGAAAATTCAGGAAAAGCCATGGAATTTTTATTAAAATCAGGGAATTTCTTTGAGCGTGTTTTAATTTGTTTTAATAATTGTAATATTAAATTAAGTAAGGATATTTTTTATTTAAAGGTCAATTTATAGTTTATACTTTTTGAAATCAAACTTCTTTTTATAATTTTCACTAATCCCAGGAAAATATGTTTTATTACGAATATTAATCTGTTCAAGATGCACTCAATTTTCAGTACCTAAAATTCGTATGCAAAAATAATTAAAAAATTAAAAAAATTGTTCTAATTATTTATCAAATTTATAGAAACAAATTTAAAGATTGGTTAATTATGTTTTTAGTATTATTCATTTACTCAAATATTTACCAAATTTTCTAAAAACGAAATCTTTTGGTAGATGAAATATTTGTATCAACAAAAAAATTGGTTTGAATAAAAAAAAAATTTACACGGAAGAATCAAAAGATACCCGAAAGAACCCTGAAATTGTCAGGATTTTTTTAGGATTTGAATAGATTCCCTGTCACGAAATTTCAAAATTTTGAAGGGATTTTGTAATTTTTTAAATTTTGACATTTTCTCAGTTGAAACTGAAAGTTTTTTCAAAAAATTTAAATTCTAGATTGGAACAGGGAATTTTCAAATTTGAACAAATTCTGAGTCAGAACTGAAAATTTTCCAAAAGAATTAAAATTCTGAATGGGAACAGGGAATTTTCAAATTTGAACAATTTCTGAGTTGGAACTGAAAATTTGTCCAAAGAATTCAAATTCTGGATTGGAACAGGGAATTTTTCAAAAGAATTCTGATTCTGAGTTGGAATGCGGAATTTTCGAAAGCAATTAAAATTCTGACTTGAAATAGGAAATCATAAAACTTAATTGAATTCTGAGTTGGAACTGAAATTATTTTCAAAGAATTGAAATTCTGACTTGGAACAAGAATTTAAGTTGGAACAGGGAATTTTCAAATTTAAACAATTTCTGAGTTGGAACTGAAATTTTTTCCAAAGAATTGAAATTCTAGATTGGAACAGGGAATTTTTCAAAAGAATTCTAATTCTGAGTTGGAACGCGGAATTTTCGAAAGCAATTAAAATTCTGACTTGAAATAGGAAATCATCAAACTTAATTAAATTCTTAGTTGGAACAGGGAATTTTCATGTTTTACCAAATTCTGAGTTGGAACTAAAAATTTGTCCGAAGAAATAAAATTCTTAATTGGAACATGGAATTTAAAAAAAATCTAATTCTGAATTAAGGCGGGAAATTTTCGAAAATAATTAAAATTCTGACTCGGAACACGAAATTTTTAAATTCAATTAAATTCTAAGCTGGAACAGGGAATTTTTTTAATTTTAACAAATTTTGTGTTGAAACTGAAAATACTCCCAAAGAATTGAAATTCTAGATTGAAAGAGGGATTTTTCAAAATATTTCTAATTCTGAGTTGAAACGGGAAATTTTTGAAAATAACTAAAATTCTGACTGGGAAAAGAGATTTTTCAAATTTTAACAAATTCTGACTTGGAACAAGAACTTTTTAAATTTAATTAGGTTCTAAGTTGGAACAGGGAATTTTCAAATTTTAACAAATTCTGATTCGGAATTGAAAATTTTTCCAAACAATTAAAATTCTGCATTGGAACAGGGAATTTTCAAATTAATAATTAGATTCTAAATGAAAACAGGAAATTTTAAAATTTTTTTAATTTCTGAGTTGGAACTGGAAATTTTCCCAAAGAATTAAAATTCTGGATGGGAAGAGGGAATTTTTCAAGAGAATTCTAATTCCGAGTTGGAACGGGAAATTTTCGAAAACAATTAAAATTCTGACTTGGATTCAAATTTCATTAAATTCTAAGTTGGAACAGGAAATTTTCTAATTTTAAACAATTCTGAGCTGTAACTAAAAATTTTCTCAAAGAATTGAAATTCTGAATTGAAACAGGGAATTTTCAAATTTTTAATTAAATTCCAAGTTGGATTAGAAATTTTTTAAAATATTAATAAATTTTGTGTTGGAACTTACAAATATTCCCGAAGCATTGAAATTCTGGATTAGAACAGATTTAAACAAAAAAAATTCTATTTTTGATTTGAAACGAGGAATTTTTGAAAATAACTAAAATTCTGACTTGGAAAAGGAATTTTTCTAATTTTAACGAATTCTGATTTGGAACAAGAACTTTACAAATTTCATTAAATTCTAAGTAGGAATAGGTAATTTTCTAATTTTAAATAATTCTGTGTTGTAACTAAAAATTGCCTCAAAGAATTAAAATTCTGATTCGGAACAGGGATTTTTCAAATTTTAACTAATTCTGAGTTGGAACTGAAAATTTTTTCAAAGAATTGAAATTCTGAATTGGAACAGAGAATTTTCAATTTTATAATCAAATTGTAAGTTAGAAAAGGAAAATAAATTTTTTTAAGCATTTCTGAGTTGGAACTGAAAATTTCCCCAAAGAATTAAAATTCTGGAATGGAACAGGGAATTTTTCGAAAGATTTATGATTCTGAGTTGAAACGAGGAATTTTCGAAAATAACTAAAATTCTGACTTGGAACAGGGAATTTTGAAATTTTAACAAATTCTAAGTTGGAGTTGAAAATTTTCCCAAGGAATTGAAATTCTGGATTGGAACAGGGAATTTTTCGAAAGAATTTTAATTCTGAGTTGAAAAGATAAATTTTTGAAAATAACTTTAAATAAATTCCTGTCTGGAAGGGAGAAATTTGAACTGAAAAATAAAAAAATTACTCAATTAACTAACAAACTAAGAAAAATCTAGAGATACCTGGAAAAAACTTGGAATTGTCAGGAAAATTTTTTTTTCAGGATTTGAGTAGACACCCTGAATTTCTTAAAAATTCAAAATACAGATAATCGAGAAAAAGCTTTTTAATAAAGAGACAAAATTAAAATCATGACTTTCATTTATAGTCAAAAACGCACTGTAAAATTTTTTTCATATATTTTCCCCAAAATAATGGTAACCAAAGTTTGAGAATTTTCTCGAAAAAATTTTTGGAAAAATTTACACCAATTTTCTAGCGAATTTTCCGAAATGTCTTGGGAAAATTTCAAAAAAAAAACGTTACAAATCAAAAAATTATCAGTTACTAATATTTTTTAATTAATCGCAATTGAAGAAATTCCCCAAATTATTTGGGGTTTCTCTTAAGTTCCAAATTTTAGAAAATTTCTTCAAATTTATTGGAAATATTCCCAACTATCTTGGAAAAATTGCAATGTGAATGAAAAAAATTTCCTAAATGTTATAGGAATCAATCCCTTAAAATTTGGGGAATATTTTCGAATTTTTCTGAAATTTATCCAATTTTTTTGGATCCGTTATTCTATTTGTTGAGTCATCACAATAATTCGAAGTTTCTAAAATTGTTATTAATATAACCAACTTTACGAAACAATTATTATGTACAAAGCGCACTTGAAGACGCGCACAGATTGTTCAATTTTGAATCTCTTATCTTTATACTTCCGGCGGAAAAGTACTCGTACTTAGGAGAAAAATAATAAAATAGCATATTTTTCAAACGATTCTTCAAAAAATTTAACATTTTCAAAATTTAATTTAAAAAGTTTCAAAGGATTTCAAAAGATTTCAAATGATTTGAAATATTTTATGGAATTTTGAAAGATTCGAAAGAATTTTTTATTAATTTGAATAATTAGAAGGGATTTCAAAGGATTTGAAATATTTTAGGGTATTTAAAACCATTGGAATTCTTCAAAATTTATTAAAATTTATTAAAAATTTTCTAAAATCCTGAAAAATTCTTCAAAATTTTTTTAAAATTTGTTAAATCTTTGGAAATCATTGGAATTTTCAACTGAAGAAGATTAAAAAAAAAAACGAAAATTCAACCAAATAGTTCAATTTCTCATTAAAATGATGAATTTTCAACATAAATGGTGAATTTTCAACCTAAAGAATCACTTTTTTAACAATTAGTTCAAATTTCAATCAAGTATTTGAATTTTCAAAATCAAAAAATAATTTTCCGCAAAAGAGATAAATTAGGTAGCAAAAAAATAAATTTGAAAAAAATGCATGAATTTTCAACTAAAAATTTAAATTTTCAACCGCAGAAGATTAATTTTCAACCAAAATACATGAGTTTTGAACCAAATATTTCAATTTGCAACTAAAAAAGATTCCTTTTCAAAACAAATGATGAGTTATTTACCGAAAGAAAGAAAGAATTTTCCGCCAAAAATAATAATTTTCTATCAAAAAGGAGAATTTTTTACAAAATAAAAGAATTTGGGACTAAAAAATAACAATTTTTAACCAAAAATGAAATAGTTCAATTTTTTCAGTTTAAAAATACAAATTTTCAACAAAAAAGTTGATTTTCAACCAACGAGATGAATTTTCAACTAAAATCATGAATCTTCAACCAAAATATTTTTTTCCAAAATAGATAAACTTTCAACCCAATAGTACAATTTTTAATAAAAAAAGATGAATTCTCCACAAAAAAGGTTTCAGTTGATATTGAAACCATAACAAAATATTTTAATTTTGAATAAAAAATGGTTGGAATTTAATCAAAAAGAATGATTTTTAAATAAAATTATTCGTTTCTAACAAAAAATGAAAGAGATAAATTTTCAGATAAAAAAATTAATTTTCCATCCAAAAAAGCAAGGAATTTTCAACAAAAAATTAAAGAAATAAAAAATAATAAAAAATTATAAAAATACTTTTTCAACTAAATTAATGAATCTTTTCAGGATGAAACTTTAACCATTTTCTTTAAATTTGTTTTCTTCGTTAAACTTTGTTAAACTTTGTCATAAATTCATCCTTTTTGGGTAAAAATTCGACTTTTTGGATTGAAAATTTAATTTTTTTTGTAGAAACTTATTTTTTGGTTCAAAATTCATATTTTTTAATTTATCTTTTTGATTTTTAAATTCATCCACTTTGGTAGAAATTTCTTTTTTTTATGAAAATGCAAATTGTTGGTTAAGGGGTATTCTTATTTGTTTGAGTATTCAAATATTTTATTATAAGATTTGGTTAAATCACTTTATTAAGAAATCTTTTTTTTTTTAAGAGTTATATTTTTTTCAGTTGAAAATTAATTTTTTTAAATTGAAAATTCAACTACTTGGGTAAAAGTTAAACTACATTGTTAAAAATTTATTTTTTTGATCGAAGGCTTATGTCTTTGGTGAAAAATTCAACTTTTTAAGTTGAAAAGCCTTTTTTTTGGTTTAAAATTAATTTTTTAACTGAAAATGTAACTTTTTCATTTTTTAATATTGATCTTTTTTAGTTGAAAATTTTCCTTTTTTTGGTGAAAAAAAACAACAAATTTCTTGGTTTAAAATTTTATTTTTGTTCGCTTGAATGTTCAAAAATTTATTTAAAATTTTCTTTCTTCAGCGAAAAATCTTTCTTGTTGAAAATTCGTCTTTTTGGTTCAAAAAAACTTTTTTTTCGTATAAATTTCTTTTTTTTATTGAAATATAAAGTAGGACACTTTTTGTTGGGAATTTATATTTTTAGGTTGAAAATTGAACTATTATGTTAAAAATTCAACTATTTTTTTGAAAATTCAAGTATTTTGTTAAAGAGCCATCTTTTATAGCAGAAGAGACATTTTTTTCAAATAAATTAGTAAATTTGAAAATTTTTAATTTTGATCTGAAAGACTGTATTATTCCGTTTATAAAAGATTGCGCTGATTTTTCAGTGAATGCATGCTTGATTATGATTAATTGTATCAATCAAATTTTGAGAGTCGATGCTCAATCAAGCGTGACGCACAGCACTATTCCCCTATTATCAAGAGAAATCACTCGATTTCCACTATTTTAGGAAGATTGTTGTTCCATTTGGAACATTTTCAGTCAGTCGCATTGACTGAAAATCAGTAAATTCTATTAACTGATTGATTTAGTCAGCAATATTGACTGATCAATCTGTTTAAACGACTCTTTCGTCAGTAGAAATTACCGATTCTTCAGTGAAAGTATGTTCGATTATGATTAATTTTATCAAGCAAATTTTGAGAGTCGGTGCTTAATCAAGCGTGACGCACAGCACTATTCCCCTATTATCAAGAAAAATCACTCGATTTCCACTATCTTAAGAACATTTCTGTTTCATCTGGAACATTTTCAGTCAGTCTCATTGACTGAAAATCAGTCAATTCTATTAACTGGTTGATTCAGTCAGCAATATTGACTGATCAATCCGTTAAAACGACTGTTTCGTCAATAGAAATTACTGATTCTTCAGTGAAATTCTTCGATTATGATTAATTTTATCAATCAAATTTTGAAAGGCGATGCTCATTCAAGCGTGACGCACAGCACTATTCCCATATTATGACTGATTTAAATTTAGAATCTACACCGCAATTCGCGCTGTAGTCAAATTAATTGCATTTTTAGAAGCCCTTCGTATAAAAAGGTAGAGTCTTGGCAATAAACGGGAGATTAAAGGGTGGGTCCCTGGTCCCTTGAAGTGTTTTTGTTTTTACCTCTCTTTTTTTTCGTTCTGGATGCATGGGACCACGGCTCCGCAGAGCTGAGCCTGAGGTTCGGCGCCACCAAAACTGCAGCATCTGCACGAGATTCGTACGCGGAATCTTATTATCGTAATGCTACTATACGCGGCTGGCTGGCCTCGAGCGTAAGCATTCTGTTTACGCAAGGGCCAGTGACCTCTTCGAGCAATGACTCCCTCCCGATGGATCGGTCCTCAAACTCTAATCATCTCCAAACCATCATATCATCTTAATAGTCCAGGCTTGTCGTAAGAAAAAAGGTCTTTTCACTGGAAATATTTTTGAAAAAATTTTGAAAAATCGTTTTTGCGTTGACTGACCCGCCCCATTGCATTTCAGAACAAAATGTTCATAATAGAATTAAACTAGAGAGAATTCTGAGAAAGTTGTAAAAAATTAGAACTTTATGTCTCTAATAGTCGTCGAGTTATAACTCTTTAAAGAACCCGGATTTTCTTCAAAAAAGAAGCTGAAAACCCCAATTCTGACTCTTGTATCTATACTTTGGAACCTGTTAATTTTACGTAAGATTGTTTCAGGCTTTAATTGAAGTTGAGGCAATTTCGAGTAATTCTAAAAAAAATTGAATGACCTAGCCCCAATAGGTCATAAGTTATGGCCTCCCAAAGTAGAACATTTTTGACCTATTTTTCAGGGCAAATAAGACGCGTTCAGTTTTTTCAAAATAATTCATTTTTGGGTGAAGATACATTGATGAAGCCAAGAAAAAATTGTGGCGCAGAAAATTATGCGTAAATCTAAAAAAAATATGATCTTCTAGCATTTATAGGTCAAGAGTTATGACTCTTCAGAAAAACCCATTTTTTTGCTATTTTCAGCTTAAAATGTTTTAAAATATAAAAAATGGGTTTCTTTGAAGAGTCATAACTTTTGACCTATAAATGCTGCAAATCATCTTTTTTTCAGATTTACGCATAATTTTCTGCGCTACAATTTTTTCCTGTCATCATTAACGTATCTTTACCCGAAAAAACTGAACACATTTGCCCTGAAAAATAGGTCAAAAGTAGTCAACTTTGGGAGGCCATACCTTATGACCTATTGGGGCTAGGTCATTATATTTTTTAGAAATACTCGAAATTGAGTCTACTGGACTATCAAGATTTCAAGTCTTCTTTAATTTTTGAACAACATAAAACGGGTAACACAGCCAAAACTGTTCTCAAAACCGTGGAAATCAAATGATTTTTCCTGAAAATAGGGAAATAGTAGGGGCAGAAATATACTGGAACCTGGAATGAAGAACGGTTTCGGGATTTTCCTTCGGGATTTGAACGCATGACGCAACCTGATGCAACTAACGCGCTGAGAGTGCGGCCCTCATGCTGTGCGTCACGCTTGACTGAGCACCGCCTCTCAAAATTTGACTGATAAAATTAATCATAAAGGAAAATCATTTATAAATTAAAATTCTTTAATAAATTCCTGCATTTCAATCAATAATTAAATTTAAGCATGAATGACTTATTAACACATTGAAAGTTACGGATTAGATAATTTTTTTTAAATTTATGATTCTATGGTTAAATAGTTAACTATTTTGTTGAAAATACTGTGTTTTATTTGGGAAAATCTAATTTTTTAAACAAAAAATTGAACTCTTCAATTTTTTTTAAATTAATTTTTTTAATTTGAAAAGGCAACTATGTGTTTGAAATTTCATATATTTTGTTTAAAATTCGTCTTTATTGTTAGAAAATAAATCATTTTAGCTGAAAATTCTACTTTTTGGTTAAAGTCAACTATTTTTTTTATTGAAAATTGAAATCTTTTTTGATTTGCATATCAACCAAAATATTTTTTTGGAGAATTTATCTTTTTTTATTGAAAATTTTACTACTGGGTTCAAAATTCAAATAACTTTTCAAAAAATTCTTTTTTTTGAAGATTCATGACTTGTGTTCAAAATCTTCATCCTTTCGAAAATGTAACTTTTTTTATTTCGTTGTTCTTATAGTTAAAAATAATTTTTTTTTTAAATAAAAATTTATCTATTCTATTCTTGGTTCAAAATTGATTTTTTAAATTGAAAATTCAACTATTTGGTCGAAAATTTACCTGTTAGCGGGATTTTTTTTTTTTGGTATTGAATTCCTCATGTTAGTTAAAAATTCATCATTTTTCTTGAAAATTTAACTATTTTGTTGAAAACTCTTTTTTTGTTGAAAACTAATTTTTCTTAGTTAAAACTCAACTTTTTGGTTGAAAATTTTTGCATTTTATTGAAAATTTGTCTTTTTTGGTAGAAAATTATTCTTTTTAGATGAAAATTTAACTATTGGGTTAAAAATTTATGAAATTTGTTGAAAATTCGTCTTTTTCGTAAAAAATTAATCTTCTTGGTTGAAAATTAAACCATTTGATTTGAAAATTATGTGCTTTGTTAAAATTCTTCTTTTTTAGTAGAAAATTAATTTTCTTAGTTGAAAATTGGTCTTTTCAATCAAATATTAATTTCTTGGTTGAAAATGTATCTTTTTTGGTGAAAAATTAATCTTTTTGGTTGAAAATTTTTGTATTTGTTGAAAATTTGTCTTTTTTGGTAGAAAATTATTCTTTTTAGTGACAAAATTCAAATATTTGGTTAAAAATTGATAAATTTTGTAGAAGATTCGTTGTTTTCGTAGAAAATTAATCTTTTTGGTTGAAAATCAAACTATTTAGTTTTAAAGTTATGTACTTCTTTAAAATTTGTCTTTTTTAGAAGAAAATTTAATTTTCTTTGTTGAAAATTGGTCTTTTTGATTGAAAATTAATTTCTTCGTTGGAAATTTATCTATTAGGTTAAAAATTCCAAAATGTTGTTGAAAATGTATGTATTCTGTGAAAAAATAGTATTTTTTGGTGGAAAATCAATCTTTTTAGTTGATAATTTACCTTTTTGATTGAAAGTTCATTTTTTTAGATGAAAATTATTTTTTTTTTAAATTGAAAATAAATTTATTTTACTGAAAATAAAACTTCCATTTTTAGTGGAAATTTTTTTTCTGCAGAAATTTAATCTTCTTGGTTGAAAATTCGTCTTTGTTGGTAGAAAAAAAATAATTTATTCAGTTGAAAATAAATTTTTTTGTAGGAGATTTATCATCTTAGCTGAAATTTATTTCTTCAGTTGAAAAGTTAATTATTTTTTTGAACATTCGTTTCTTTTGTTATTAAAAAATAATTTTTTACTGAACATGTGCATATTCCACTTTTTTTGGCAAATTGATCTTTTTTAGTTGAAAATTCCTTTATTTTGTTGAAAACTCGTTCATTTTGGTTGAAAATTCAATTATTTTGTTAGAGAATCCATATTTTTAGATTGAAAATTCAATTTTTTTTTTTGTTAAAAATTTATATTTTTGGGTCGAAAACTCAAATGTTTTGCAGGCAATTCGTCTGTTTGGCTTGAAAATTCAACATT
>CAKNXH010042415.1:0-14344 GCA_932178445.1 Andricus quercusramuli
TCAATTTTGAGACTACCTACAGTGCTGCCATCTTTCATCAATTTTGACACTACCTACAGTGTTGCCATATTTCATCAATTTTGAGACTACCTACGGTGCTGCCATCTTTCATCAATTCTGAGACTATATATGGGAGCGCTCTTCTCTTTATTTTGTCACTGTAACACCAACACCTGTCAAGTGTGTGTGCTTATCGAATAAAAAAGTGTGTGTTGAGGACTATTTAGAAGCAGAATTTTTCTGTGCTTCCCAAAAACTGATTTTGCAGTAGTGAGCTTTGAAAATCTACGAAGTGTTTTTTTTCTCATAAGCCTCTGCTGATCTGACTATAACTTGCAAAATGGATGTCAAAGAATATAAAAAATTCCTACAAACCATGAAGGCGGGGTATCAACTAATACTGGAGAAGCAACCTCCATCAGATGATGAAATAAGATGGTGGACGAGGGAAGGAACGAGGAACATAAGAATACTGAACAAAGTGCTGAGGAAGAACAAAAATACATCTCTGGGCCAAAAACGGGCGATTATGGCATTAATCGCTAGTCTGAAGACAGCTAGTAGAAGATTTAAGAAGTTGGTGAAAACCGGAGCTGGCATGAGTGAAGCTTCGATGAAACTGCGAGAGAGAGTAATTTGGGATGATGTGAAGAGTGCGTTCAAGTCTCGGATAAGAACGGGAGTGATATCCAATTTAATCCATAAGGATTTAAATGCATTTTTAGATGACTGCAAACGAATGTTCATTCCTCGAATTAAAAACGCTTTGAATAGTTTGGGAAATATCAAAGTTTGTATTGATTTCACTGGGATTTTCAAGGCAATAGTGGCTGGTGAAGAAAAAATAGGTGAAAAAAGTGTTTCAACTCAGAATTACCCTATTCTAACAACGGCAAATGTTGGTGGATGGTTTGAGGAAAATGTGAGAGAACAGGTTCAAGCTAAAATTGACAAACTAAAAACGACAGATTCGGGTTGGACTTTAATTGAAATTGTGAACTTAAGAGTAAATATTAATAGATACGCCCCTTTTCAGGTTGGGTCTTCAACTTTCGTTGAATTACCCGATTTTATTCAGACAAAAAGAGCTGTGCTCAACATCAAAAATAAAGATTCATATTGTTTTCTCTGGTCAGTAATGGCAGCTCTTCATCCAGTTGTAAAAAATGCAGAAAGAACTAGCGCTTACCCTCAGATTAATGGTTCAGAACTGAAATATAATGATATTAAGTTTCCAATTACTCTTGAGGATTTTCCGAAATTTGAAAAAATGAATGGCCTCAGTATAAATGTCTATGGTCTAGAGTTTGATGAATATAGCAAGAAGGAGGACATTGTTCCAATTTTTCTAAGTCATGAGAAATCCGAGAAACCTATTATTCACCTTCTCATGATTGAAAATACTGAATTTGATTCAGATACCGAAGTGTATCATTTTTGTTTGATTAAAAATCTATCTCGACTAGCAAAGGCACAAATAACAAAAGATAATGGTTCCACATACTTTTGTGACAGGTGTTTGAGCCATTTTAAATTCGAGAAATCTCTCGAAAAACATAAAGTTGCTTGTGAAAGCCTGAATAATTGCACACTAGTACTTCCCACGGAAAAAGATAACATTTTGAAGTTTAAAAATTATAAATATAAAGAGAGGGTTCAATTTGCAGTATATGCTGATATAGAGTGTTTGTTAGAGCCAGTTACCAATATTCAAGGTAATGCTTATCAAAAACATATACCTACAAGTGTGGCTTACTACACAAAATGCAGTTTTGACGATTCACAATCTGAACCTCAAGTTTATCGTGAAAAAGACTGCATCACGTGGTTCGTCAATGAGTTGAAAAACTTAGCTGAGAAAGTAGATTCTTGCCTCAAGAATCCTGTGTCAATGGGCCCCTTAACTGCAAAGCAAGAGTATGATTTTAAAAATGCCAAAGTTTGTCATATTTGTGAGCAAGATTTTGCCAAAGATGATGTGAAACATCGAGATCACTGTCATTTTACGGGGAAATACCGTGTCCCTGCTCACGACAGATGTAATGTAAACTACCAAGACTCACATACAATTCCTATAGTATTTCACAATTTATCCGGTTATGACGCTCATTTTTTCATAAAAGAATTGGCCACAAGCTTCGATGGTGGTATCTCATTATTACCCATCAATAAGGAAAAATATATATCCTTTACCAAGAGTGTGCAAAATACAAACGTAAAACTGAGATTTATTGACTCTTTTCGCTTCATGCCAAGTAGCTTGTCAAAATTAGCTTCAGACCTGAGCAATGACGAAAAATTGATCACAAGAAAATATTGTAAAACTGATGGGGAATTTGCATTACTAACGAGAAAAGGTGTATTTCCTTACGATTATGTTGATAACTGGCAGAAATTAGATGAAGATCGACTACCAGCAAAAGAGGAATTTTATTCAAAATTAAACGATGAGGGTATTTCGGATGAGGATTATAGTCATGCTTGCAAGGTTTGGGATGAATTTAATTTAAAAACTTTAGGTGAATATTCAGACTTGTACTTGAAAAATGATGTTTTTCTTTTGGCAGACATTTTCGAAAGTTTTAGATGTCGTTGTATTGAAACTTATAATTTAGACCCACTGCACTACTTTACAGCACCTGGACTTTCTTTCGATGCTATGCTAAAGTATACTGGGATTGAACTCGACCTATTGACAGATGTAGAGATGTTATTACTGATTGAAAGTGCCATCAGAGGTGGTGTGTCTCAGTGCTCCAATAGGTATGCGAAGGCGAATAATAGATTCATGGGCTTGAATTTTAATCCATTGGAACCCGAATCTTACATAATGTATTTTGATATAAACAATCAGTACGGACAAGCAATGAGTCAAAGTTTGCCCTATCGTGATTTCAAATGGTTTACAAATTTTGAAAACGAGTCAAATTTTTTCAATATTCCTGATAATTCAGAAATAGGCTATATTCTCGAAGTAGATTTGGAATATCCTGAAGAACTCCATGATTTGCATAAGGACCTGCCATTATGCCCAGAGCATTTTGTGCCTCCTCTTCCCACATCTAAAATTCCTAAACTAATAACCAATTTGAAATCAAAGACAAAATACGTTCTCCATTATCAAAATCTAAAACAGTATTTAAAGTTGGGAATGAAACTCGTTAAAGTTCACCGAGTTTTACAATTCGAGCAAAAACCTTGGCTAAAAGACTATATTGATTTGAATACAGAGTTGAGAAAGCAGGCAAAAAATGAGTTTGAAAACAATTTTTTTAAACTCATGAATAACTCAGTTTTCGGCAAGACCATGGAGAACGTAAGGAAGCATAAAGATGTTAGGTTAGTAACAAAGTGGGAGGGTAGATGGGGTGCAAAAGCCCTTATTGCCAAACCAAACTTTCATAGCTGCACTATCTTTGGTGAAGACATGGTGATAATTGAAATGAATAAAACCAAAATTACTTTCAATAAGCCAATTTATATTGGATTCACAGTTCTCGACCTATCAAAGATAATGATTTATGGCTTTCATTACAATTACATGAAGTACACCTTCAATGACAAGGCGAAATTACTCTATACTGACACAGACAGCTTGATTTACCACACTACAGTTCCAAACTTTTATGAATATATTAAAAGTGATTCGGCCAAATTTGACACCTCAGACTATCCACCAAATAATATCCATGATATTAAATTATTGAACAAAAAAGTCTTGGGGCTCATGAAAGACGAATGTAGCGGAAAAATTGTAACAGAATTTGTCGGGCTAAGATCAAAATTGTATGCCTATAAAGTTTTGGGGAATGACGAGGGAAACAAGAGAGCTAAAGGTATTAAAGGGTCCACATTAAGGACAATAACGTTTGAAGACTACAAGCGAACTTTGCTACATTACGAAACTCTTATTCGACCTCAGCGGTTGATTCGAAGCCGAAAACATGAAGTTCACTCGATTGAACAAAACAAGATTGCTCTCAGCTGGCGAGATGATAAGAGGATGCTGCTTCCTCGTACAACCGACACACTTCCATGGGGCTATAAAACTCAATCACAGAAGGCAATGGCTGTGGATAAAGAGTAATATTCATTTTTCGATAATTGAATTCCAATTCTCAAAGAAGTGTTGAAAAAAAATATATATATGTACAGCGATTTCCGAAACATGTGTAACTGTTCATTTTGTGATAAATGAATTTGATTCTCAAAGGAGAGTTGAAATTATGTACAGCGATTCTAAGAAAACTTGTGTAAATGTTCATTTTTTCCAATGAATGAATTTAATTCTCAAAGAAGAATTCATATTATGTACAACGATTAAAACTTGTACATAAGTATTAACGAAAGACATATTTACATTAATTGACGTATATAATGAAGAAAAGATATATGAGTAGAAACAAGCGAGGCGATGAGCGATATATGAGTGGAGGAGTGAGAGATAGAAATTAGTATATGTACTGCATACAAACTTCGATGTAGTAGATAAAGTCTGCAGTGATTTGGAATGAATCATCTTTATAGCATAAATAATGTAAATTGTATATACATGTAAATTGAAAAAATGTACACCTGTTTTTGT
Source organism: Andricus quercusramuli (assembly GCA_932178445.1). Classification (NCBI taxonomy): domain Eukaryota; kingdom Metazoa; phylum Arthropoda; class Insecta; order Hymenoptera; family Cynipidae; genus Andricus; species Andricus quercusramuli. Next base: position 4,586 of record CAKNXH010042415.1, read on the forward strand.
CTAAAATACAAGTTGAATCTGAAAAATTGATGTTTTTTATTGATTACAACCTGAAAATCATATATTTTTAAGCAAAAACTTTCTTCTAATTGGAAAAATTCAATGCTGATGTAGCTGTTGGATGCAACATGATCCGTCAGGCGAGTACCAATGCCGAGTCCATGAAGTCAACGATGCTCACTTGTCTGCCCATTTGCTTATCTACTATTCGCACTTATTATTATAAGAACAAGGAACTCTGAGAAAACAACACAAAAATTTCATTTTCATTTTCTTTTTTATTTATTCTCAAAAACACAGTACATTATACTTACAAAATAAGTAGATTAAAATTAAATATAAATATACAATATTTTTCTTTTTCTTATCTCTATAAATTAAAACAACTAATCTAACAGAGCTTTTCCTGAGACATCCAGTTTTTCAATAAGAGTACATTTTCACTTGCGCAATTAAAGTAATTTGAATTCATATGATTCGTACATTTAATATCGCTAGTTGCAAAAATTTCACGCAATCCCTGTAGCGAGGGGCATTCCAAATGAAGCATATCAACAATTTCACTCGATACTTCTGAAAATTGCTGCAACCAATTCTTTTTCTCCAATCCTTTCACATAAATTTTTGTTGCATCTTTTAAAATACTCTCGAGTACTACAGGCACTAGAGAATACGGTAAATCACCAGAATTCCAAGGTATTCCATGATGTTTCCGCTCTGCCCAAATGTTTACAGATTTATATTTTGACGGAACGTTGCTCCACTTGCGGGGTGATTGAAAGAGAAAAGAATACGGCTTTTTGACTGTATCATCGCAGATTGGTAATATTGCCAATTCTTTCAAGACAAATTGATTAACTGGCAACTTGAAGCCCTGCACATCCACCAAGTACTGCATCTTGAATGCAACTAAGCTATTTCTTCGTGCTTACAGCAGTTTTATACTAACTTTTTCACCACACCACTGATTGGCTTATACTCAACTATACGATCATGCAAAATTAAGCAATATGCTGACGTTTGAGCGGGAAAATTTTCACTAGTTTGAAATTCCAAACGAACATCAACTGGGCCGTATTTCAGCGACTCATTTTGCTTAGAACAGTCAATTACTACTAGAGGTGCATACTGTATAAATTCCCCCCTCGATAGCAATGGTTGCGCTTCTTTACCATAGTAATTAGCTTGAAAGTTTGTGTACATTTCATAGAGAAGAGCGTACTGATTTCGATTAATATCAAGATTCAAATTACTATAAGGATAGCACTGATCATTTAAAAGTAGTTTGACATTAGTCAGATTGCAATGATCAAAGTTGCTAGAATTTCTAGCAGTATTATTTTTTCTGTTTGTTTGAAATCCTAGTATGGCAAATCTCGGTTTTTCCAATTGTGTTGAGGTTTTCACAGTCCAAACATGGTTTGACGTAGTCGGAAGTAGAGGATATTCATACAGTTCCCAAGTTCGAAAACTTATTGGAATAGGTGGATCTTTTTCAATATATTTTAGCAACTGAAATTTTCGTGAATCTGACAGTCTAACGCTAGGCAATAACCACTCCATTTTATTAATTTCAATTTTACACTGCTCAATGGGAGCCGCTTGCAAGATGGCATTTTCATCACTTTTTGATCTTGTTAAAATAAGTTCATGCTTAGCATTGACAATGATTTTGTGATAATCTTCGGCAAAACCAAATATCATGTTAAGCGGTATGGCTACATCAAAGTAACCAGTATCGATGGTTAGCGATTGATTATTATCATTTATTGCAAGCCAGCCAGTATTCTGTATGTAGCGTGATTGCCCAGGATTTAGAGATACATAGTTTTTCATGAGACTAGTGAGTCCGACATTTTTGTTTCGATCAATTTCTATTGCGTTGATTTCATATCTAGCTTCGTCAAACAAATGACAGATGGCATTAGAAACTAAAACTGTGGTTGTCACTGCTGCTCCATCAATTCTTGTGATTCTTCCATGCACGTGAAGTGAACTTTTGCTGGGCAGGAGACAGTGGTCCTGATTTTGAACAGCAATCCGTATTTCATCACTGTTGTTGAAGGTCGATGAGGCATAAGGCTGATGTGCATGAATTTTACAATGCGCGATTGACTCATCAAAGATGATTGGTGCTTGAATATTTAAAATTTCCCCCTCCATGACAGATAATCAGGCGCTGATAGACAAATTCACAGATGCAGGTGCAAAAAATCTTGAATCTCTTTATTCTCCTCTTCTTCTTTTGAGCTTCAGACCTTGACTTTTTAGGAAGAGGGCGCTTTGAGGTGTTAACCCTTTGACTGCTCTTCGCTGACTGATTAGTTTGTGACATTGTGCTGGTTTATTATAACCAAAGCCAATCTTCTTGTTGAAAACGATACCCATTATGATCAGAGAGACTTGATGTGTAGTCTAATTGTTATAACTTCTCCGCGAAAATTAACCAAATGTCCGTCTTGATCAACTATACGGAGCTGTATATGATCTATTGTCTGCACGGCGACTGGCAGGTAAATGACTTGAGATGGTACTTCCACTATCTTATATCCAGGTGGCACTACAGGAAAAAATTCATGAATAGTATGTACTTTCTGGCCATTAATGTATGCACCTGTAGTTATGCTACACTCAATACTCAAAGAATTCACTTTTATGATTGATACTGGTTGATCAGATTCATAAGCTTGTTTAGCTTCTAGTCTACGTGGAGAGAAACCCAGCAAATGACCAATAGAATCTTTAGGTTCGAAATTTATATTGTGACTGCAATAAATTTCACTTTTTAACGTATTATTGTTTGGTTTAATATGAATTTCAATGCCCTTTTTTACTAAAGCATTCTGCAAATAGCGCTTTATGTCACTTATTTCATAACTTCCAGTAGGTATTTCAATTATTTCATCGCCCACATAAAATTTATTTTGACCAATGTCTACATTGGGTATCGAATTGAAGGTTAGAAATTCAACGAGTCCAAGCGCGTAATTTTTATAAGGAGACAACTCAATCGGAGGAAAATAGTTCGTTTCCAGAATTGAAGAACTTCCCGACAATGTTAGTGTCAATGAATCATCCATGATGGCTGCCAGCGTTCAACTGACTTTATATTGCCAATATCAGCACTTATATAGATTAAACGTACTTTTAGATTTTAATTGATTGCACAGAAATTGCAAACATAAATGCCCACACACGAATGTATCGTAATTTTGATATCTCTCGTGATTATACTTTATGCTACCAACACCGAAATATTTGAAGAGATCCCAAGGTGGCCGAAGATTACCGAAGCTATCGAAATACATAATTTTACTGTCAATGTTTTTATAAGCACACCAGTGTGTTCCTGGTCCTTTTTCATCATCAAGATTAACAATAGCACATTCATATTTACGCGCTCCACCCTCTGGTAATCCATTTCGCATGAAAACACCTCGAAAATACGGAATCTTCAAAGATTTTGCGAATTTGAGTAAATCCGCATCAGTCAGGGCTCGATGAGGTAGCTTCACTTGGAGTTTTTTGACTTGCGTTTAAGTCCAGCTCCTTGCTTATACGGTTTTAGATGAAGCCCCAATCCTTGCCTATGTGGCTTCAAGTAGAGGCCTTTTCCTAAAGAAATGGCTTCCATCGTTTCATTGTGTCGTTTACTCTCTGAAAGTTGTTGTTTTGCCGAATTTGCATCATTCACAGCTTTAGCTATTCCTGCAGCTCCACCAGCTAGCGCCCCGGCAGCACTGAGACCCGCAAAAACTTGTATGAGAAAGGGTAAAAATCCTCCGACTTTGCCTGGTACAGGTAGAATACGAGGTTTGTTCACATTTCTTCTTCCACCAGCCTTCATTACAGCTGCGCGTGCGCCTCTGAGTGCTGATTTAATGGCAGTTTGCGCATTATTGCTTGAAACCATTGACTTTTTAGCTGCAGCGATAATTTTTCTCAGTGTAGCGGTAGGTTTTTTATTCTTGAGGCCCATTCCCAATTTTGATTTCATCTTCATTGTGTTTGTTATTCCCCAAGCAGCCGCCTTTTCACCTATTCCTGCGTCCTGAGCCAAGACACGTTTCCAAGCTTTTTCAGCTAATACACGGTCAGCTGAGTTTCTGGCCTCTATATTTTCTCTATTCTGTGAGTAGGCTATATCGTGCTCTTTGCAAGCAGCGTCCAGTGGATTGATGCCTGGATCACCTCGTGCTAATCGCTTGGCTAGTTTAGTACCTGGTCCACAGTACTGGTAACCAGGCAAGTGCAACTCGAATGGCAAATTGTTGATGATTCTGTTGAGCAAACCTCTTCCACGTCTTGCCTGCTCCAGAGTTCGTTTACAACTGACTCGTTTGCCTCTGTGAACGATCATATCTATGCAAAGGATACCTTCAGACTGAAGGGTCAACCTATATAACCAGGATATTTATAGGCTTTCCAGTCAGTCTTTGTCAAGATGCAGTTTGAAGCACAATCTGTTAAACTACCTGTCCAGAATTTTGATTCGCTTGTTCAAAAGGAGAATAGGGAAAAACGACATGGGCATTTGCTGCCAAACAGTGTACGAGCAATATTTTGTGGACCTTCCAACTGTGGAAAGACAAATGCTTTGCTGGCTCTACTGATACATCCAAATGGCTTAAGATTTGAAAATATTTACATCTACTCAAAATCGCTAAAACAGCCAAAGTATGAATTTTTGGAAAAAGTCCTTCAATCAGTAGATGGTGTTGAGTACTATCCTTTCAATGAGCATGAAGAGGTTATAATGCCCAGTGAAGCAAAAGCAAATTCAGTCATTGTATTCGACGACGTGGCTTGTGAGAAACAAGATAATATGAGAGCATTTTTTTCCATGGGTAGACACAAGGATGTCGACTGTTTTTACTTGAGTCAGACATATGCGCATATTCCTAAACACCTTGTACGCGATAATGTTAATTTACTTGTGTTATTCAAACAAGATGAAATGAATCTAAAGCATATTTATGATGATCATGTGAATACTGATATGACTTTTTCACAATTTAAGCATATGTGTTTAGCTTGCTGGAATCAAGACAAGTATGGATTCGTTGTAATTGACAAGGATAGAGATCTTAGCCTGGGTAGATATAGGAAAGGTTTTGATTGTTTCATAAATCTTGAAAAGTAATATATACATGTGTAGTGATCAATATAGAAACAGTCGCACCTTAGACATTGATGTATCAACATGTCTTCACGTGAGGAGAATTTTCAAAAGCAAAAAGATATTTTGCGTCAAATTGCTAGAGCTAGCGAATCAATTCGGCGGAAACATAGGTTAATAAAGTTGGGAAAAGAAACCGTTGAGCGCACATTAAGCGACACCTTTAAGCCCATTGTTAATCCACTAGAGAAAATTGTTGGTGGCCTGAAGAATATGAAAAAAGTTAAGCCAATTAAAAGGGGAGAAAAAGAGGAAGCAAAGAGTGAAGTAGAATAAAGTATTGATGATTTATCATATAAATTAATGTTAGATGAAGCAGACGAGACTGATGAAGCAGATGGGATTGAAGATTCCAGTAACTTGGAGCTGTCAGCTCGTAGTGAAGAGGGAAATAACTCAGAAATACCTACATCTTCATGGATTGTTGATGATGATGCAAACAAATATCTCATATTGTTGGGCGAAAGAAGTAGAGAACTTGATAATGTGTATGGAGTGAGAAAATTAACGAGAGATAGATTAGTGATTGGCGATTCTCCGATAAATTTCAGCCAAAACTATATTCATGTGCGTAATTTGAATTTTCCAAAAAGTAAAGGCTTGCTTGAGCTTTTATTCAAAAAGCTTCCCGAAGAGACCTCTATAACTTCCAGTGATCTTGAAAATTATAGGTAAATTATCGTTGCAACAAACGCGTATAAAAAGAATTATAAACCAGATGGCGAAATTCGTGACAATAACACCTTTAAATATAAAAATTTTATAAAGAAATTGATTCCCGTAGCAAAAAATACAGAGAGACGGAATAAAAACAGGAAATCATTATCAGGTAAAGGTTTGATCCCGCAACACATGATTGCTAGAGAGGGAAGTCTGATGGACTACATTTACTGGGATGACCCGAATGAATTGGTTGATCGATTACGCTTACTGCTAGCATCTCAAGTAGCTGGAAATCCAAGTCACTCAAATGAAATTGTATCAATTATTGAAGAGCTGCGAGAAGCTGGAATTATATATTAATGAGTGTGTTATCGAGATTTTCGTCATTTGCAAGATGAGCATCGATGTATTCGGACGTCATTCCAAGCGAGCAGAGAGTACAAGTCGTGGCCCTCCTGGACTTGGTTTCAAAGTCACATCTGACGGAGATTATGACATGAATAATAAAAGGCTGTGTAAAGTGGCTGATGCTCGAGAGCAGAATGATGCTGTTAATCTGAATATGGTGCAACATATCATACAGCGTGAACTTCAGACTATCTACGATGTTATAGCTTCCTTGCGAACTGAAGTAGTCAATAATAATATGATGATTGAAAGTTTGGAAAATTCCACAGATAAACATTTTAAAACTGTAAAAATTGATGTTGAATCAATTCAAAACCTGGTGTATCGAAATTCAGAGCTCATTAGTCAAGTAGTACTAAACTGAATGCACTCAAAAATGGACGTTGAGAAGCAACAGTTGGTGAAGGAGCTGCACAAGCCAGCTAGAAGAAATTATCAACGTCGACATTTTGATATCCGTGGAATCGATGAGACCTGGCAAGCTGATCTTGTTGAAATGCAGCCGTACGAGAGTGTAAACAAAGGATACAAGTACATCTTAACTGTAATTGATATATTTTCAAAATTTGCTTGGGCTGTTCCTGTTAAGTCCAAGAAGGGTGAAGACGTAGCTGCAGCCATGGAATCTGTACTTGATAAAGGACGCGTACCAAAAAATTTACAAGTTGATAGAGGTACGGAATTTTACAACTCGCATTTTGAAAATCTTATGAAGCGATATAAGATAAATTTGTACTCGACATTTAGCAATTTAAAAGCATCAATTTGCGAGCGATTTAATCGTACCCTGAAAAATAAAATGTGGATGCAATTTAGCTTGCAGGGTAATTATAAGTGGATAGATATTTTGAAAGATTTAATTTTGTCTTACAACGATGCTAAACATCAGACTATTAGAATGAGGCCGAACGATTGTACTTAGTAGAATGAGAAAAAATTGTTGTTCGATGTTTACAAAACAGATGGCAGTGTGAAACAAGCAGTTAAGAAAACGAAATTTAAAGTTGGCGATAGAGTACGTATAAGTAAGTTTAAGCATGTTTTTGAGAAAGGCTACACACCGAATTGGACAACCGAAATATTTACTATAAGTAATGTTAAGAATACCGAACCTGTGACGTATATACTTAAAGATTATAAAGATAAAGCTATTGCAGGTAGCTTTTATGAACAAGAACTTGGCAAAGTTAGGCATCCAGACATTTATCTAGTGGAAAAAGTACTGAAAAAGCGGGGAAATAAGCTATTTGTAAAATGGCTAGGTTTCGACGACTCTCACAATAGTTGGATAGATAAATCTAGTTTATAAGTATCTTTTGTATTAATATTAAGTTTTTCTGAATAAAGTTGATTATTTTCAAACATATATATATATCTTTTTTCTTACACATCTACCCTACCCTTAATCTAGTAAATGAAAAAAAAGACGAATTTGGTTTTAAATTACATTTTTTATTCAGATTTTTTTTTCCTCACTCTCAACATAGATACAATTTTAATGTATAAAGATGGCATTTCTCAATCACTTCTTCACACACATTTTGATTGTAGAAAGTAATCATTTCAAGAAACAGACTTTCAAATTGCATGAGATTCGTGAATACAAGTTTCTTCATTGCCTTACTCTTTAAACTTATATAATTTTCTCTAATATAAGATTTTACACTTTTCACACAAGGTGATGCCAAATTACACCAGGCACTTTCAGCGATGGTTTCAATGATGGCGTCCTTTGTCAGCTGGAACGGCATAACACTCTGTTCCAGAAGATACCGGTCGATACAAGCACTGACTTCCTGGAGAACAGCAAACGTCGTTTCTCGTAGTACAAATGGATAATTTTTTTGCGTTTCTTCAATTTGCTCCAAAGTCACTACATAATCTCCAAAAGATATAGTCATGTGTATACGGAAATTTCCACAGTCGATGCATTGCAGCTTCTCTTCACCATCGAAGAACAGTGAAATGAGACTGAAGTAACTTTTAAATAATTTCCACTCTTCAGGATTTAGGGTTATGCTTGCACGGGGATGACTGGCCTGCAGTTTCACTGATGAGGCGAGCTTTCCATCTTTTCTAAATTCAGCACCGACGATAACTTGCTTTGTGAACGATGAATTTAGATTGTATGTGGTGGAATGTAGCATTTGATTTCGAGGCGTATAAGACATGTTGATTGCACTGAAGGCTTTCAGGCACTGAGCAATAATTGAAAACTGCACACTTTATATATTTGCCTTAATGAATTCGATGGAATTGTAGCATCCGCCCAAATACCGCATGCCTAGATCGCCATCTTCACAGGATTTCTTCATTCCCAACAGCAGATTTTCATCTTCATAGAGCAAATTGACCATCCTCGCTGGTAGAAAAACGGCAAATTTCTTCTCCACAGTGACAATGAACCGCACTCCAAACTGCGTTGTTGCTTTCCTGATGTTTGTGATTTCGTAGTTTTTATTGAGTTCTAGGTCCTTGAGCTTCCTGGTTGGTAGGAAATCGTTGTTGACTGCGATTTTGTTGAGTTTTGAGAAGTCCATCTTTAGTCTTTAATATTCAGTGTATTAAATTTTCTCGCAAGATTTTGTATATCTGTTCGCACTTGTATCGCTTGCTTTAGTTCTCGAATGTTCTTTAGAAATACGTTTAAGCGACTTTTTAGATCCTGCTGCTTTTCTTCTTTACAATCTGGCATGTACCAACAAACTGTTGAGAGAGAAGAGCTGACCTTCCTTTTATAGACACTTACCCCCACCCTTACCAAATTTCTAAAGACTTGCGCAGTATTACGCTATATGATGCAATAATTCCTGGAACGAGGATGACGTCATCAGAATGGAATTTTGTTTACTAGGAATTGTTTGCACTTACCCCCACCCTTACCAAATTTCTAAAAACTTTTGCGCAGTATTACGCTATATGATGCAATAATTCTGGGAAATAGGATGATATCATCAGAATGGAATTTTGTTTACCAGGAATTGTTTAATATTATATGAAATGTGAGACGTCTGACGCATGATGTCGGCAAATGCCAAAGGGTGATTTTAATTAAATATTTATTTTGGCTGGCAATATTATGATATGGCGCATCAGGAATGTTCATGCACTCGTCTGCTGAAACCTGTTTAAACTTGCAAAATATAACCTTGAAAGTATTTACGCCCTAAAAATAATCATATCACATACGCACCCCGACTTCAAAGGCACCGACTATTTTTTTTTCTCAGAATTATCTTGACAATAACAAGCAATTATATACGGGGGTTGAAATGCAACACCACCGTCTACGTCATCACCTTATCTCCCGAGCGGCGGCTCACGAGGGATGATGACTCATCTTCTAGCACTCTTAACTTCCCTCACACAGGCACACACACACACACACGCTACATAAATTATATTATTTTGGGCGAAAAACTTCAATTCCGGGGATAGCAAATATTAAGAACTTAATATTGTGACGTCAGATATCCCATTCCATACTTTTAGGCGAAAAAGTTCCATTC
>CAKNXH010042420.1:4803-17111 GCA_932178445.1 Andricus quercusramuli
CTCCACACCGTTACGGTGCACTGCTTCCGACCGCAATACTTTGGGACACAACCCTATTTCATTTTTCCATGTTCAGAAGTAGAATTTCTCCTAATGATAATCCTTAAAATGCAGTTAATTTTAATTTTTTTCAAATTTTATTTTTGACAAAAATTACAGCCCTAAAAAGTTTTGAATTTTTCAAACAAACAAAAAATTTGAGGTTATGTTCCAGAGTGACACCCCCCATATTCCACGTAAATATTCCTCACAATATCATTCATCATACATATTTCTTTTGAATTTTCCGAAAGGGTACAGCAATGTGAAAAAAAATCGCGCATGGAACACTCCGCACCGTTACGGAGCACAGCTTCCGACCGCAATACTTCGAGACACAACCCTTTTCCATTTTTTCATTGTCAGAAGTAGAATTCATTTTAATGATAACCCTAAAAATGCAGTTAATTTTAATTTTCAACTAATTTTATTTTTAACAAAAATTCCAGACAAAGAAAATTTTAAATTTTTCAAAACAAATTTCTGAGGTTATGTTCTAGAGTGATACCCTCGATATTTTACGTAAACATTCCTTAGACTCAGAATATCCTTCATAACATATGTTTTTGTTGAATTTTTTGAAAGAGTGGAACAACGCGAAAAAAAAAATAATAATCGCGCATGCAACACTATACGGACAGTTGCGGTGCACTGCCACCGGTCACTGTTCAAAAAATTCAACAAAAGCATATGTTATGGAGGATATTTTGAGGAATATTCGTATAAAATATGATTGTGATCAAACTGGAAAATAATCTCAAATTTTGTTGTGGAAAAATTCAACATTTTTTTGGTCTGTAATTTTGATCAAAAATTAAATTTTTCGTAAATTGAAATTAACTGTGTTTTTAGGGTTATTAATAGAAATTCTACTTCTGAACATAAAAAAATGGAATAAGGTTGTGTCCCAAAGTATTGCGTTTGGAAGCAGTGCACCGTAACGGTGCGGAGTGTTGCATGCGCGATTTAAATTTTTTTCACATTGTTCCACCATTTAAAAAAATTCAACAAAAATATATGTTATGGAGGATATTCTGAGGGATGTTCATGCGTCTACAACATATATTTTGTTCATTAAAATTCGGTCAATCCATTTTCGAGAAAAACCACTTTTTCGATTTTTCTTCCCCCTCTATAACTTCCAAAAAATTATTGTCCAGGGTTATTATTTTTAAAAAACTTTAGAAGCTTTAAAAGAATTTCGAAAGCTTTCAAGAGGATAAACAAATTTTCTAAAAATTCCTAGGAAAATTTAGAAGATTTCAAGGCAATTCTGTACATTTCGAATGATTTTTCAAAATTTTAATAAAAATTCGAGTCAGAAATATTTTTAGGAAATTATCACGTTTCAAATAAATTAAAAATATTTTGAGACTCGGAAACATTTTCGAAAATTATCAAATATTTTTTTTATTTCTTCCAAACTGCTAAAAGTCCTAAATATCTCTCAAAAAGTATCGAATTTCTGATAATATTTTGTACAATCCTATAAATGAAAAAAAAAATTTCTTCAGAATCTTCTAGATTTTTTTTGACACATCTGAAATATTCAAAAATCTGTTTTAATTTTCTCATGAATCTTATAAAAATTATATTTATATAAATTTAAAAAAAACTTATAATACTTATTTTCTTGTTCGAAATTCCCAGAATTTAATTTCAGCTCGAATTTAAGTGTTCAAAAACTTTTAACAGAAGAAAAGTTGTTCGAAATTGGTAAATTGTATTATTATGAATATTATTTTGTATCCTTTATGATATTGAAGAAAGTTTCAAATTGGTGAATTTTAAATATTTTATACTCACCGACGGAAAGTCCCAGCAAAGCAAGAATTAAGAACTTCATAATGGTTTATGAAAATATACCTAAGAAATCAGGAAAACTTAATTGTTTTTGTATAGTTATATCCTAATGCTCATATTAGGCCAGTTATAGACTGAGATTTTCAAGATATTGACCTCGAAAAGGAGGAGAACTTGAACATAATGACGCTTTATTTTATTTATCTTAGTTTATTTATTTATCTCTAGTATGAAACACGTGTACAAAAAATATTCGCTCTAAAAGTTTTATGGCCGCCTTGCTTTCAAATAACAGCTTGTTTTCCCCATCTGAATTAAAGAAGTTATTCATTTGATATCATTTGTTTAATTTAAAATATATATATATATTTCTTTTGGTTCAAATAAAGTACTAGCTGAAATTAAATAAATAATTGATTCTCATTATTTCATTTTTTCTCAATTCTCATTATTCCAAACCAAGAAATTGATTCCTTCAAATCAAATAAAATACTTTTTAATTCACTCTCTAAATCTAAATTAGTAAAATTACGCTCATTATCATTGTGTAGAATTCTACAAATGCAATAACAGAAAAATTAACTAATAAATATTAGTAGAAAATTACTAACGCGATTATTCGAAATATTTACTAATTCTTAATGGGGAAGCTACTAATGGCTTTGTAATAATATATGCATTTATTTATTTATAATTTATGAATGGTAAAAAGCTATATGAATTTTAAAGATTCGAAATCAAAAAGTTAAATAAAAGAAACGCGATTATATAACATTTTCAGCTTCATAGAAACAATAAAAAGGCAATTTTAGGAAAATTGTAAATAAGATACGTCACCTCCAATAAAACGTGACGTACTTACAAATCATTGCCTCACAATGGAGAAACAATCATTATTTACACACTTAATCTATTTTACTTCACACTTCATTCGCAAAAAAATGAAATTCACGTGAAAAAATTTATGTAAAAAAAAGTAAGGGTCAAAGAAGCATATGGAGCAGGTTGGTCCAAAACTGGATTGAAAATTCTCTTTCCTGCTGGAGAGAAAAAAGAAATTGCATTTTTTTGTTTTTCCCCAATTTTTATTTTGAAAGTCCCTCCAGGCACTCGAGGAAAACCTGAAGAACACTAAAAAGTCAGGGAATTTTGTTGGCCGGGGAAAGTTGGGGAGAATCAGGGATTTTGAAAAAAATCTTGCAAAAGTACAGAAAATTCTATGAGAGACATTTTGAATATTTGTCAGAGTGGCAAAGATAATTTTTTAATATCCGGTAAAAATTAAGGAATTTTAAAAATTAAATTTTGCGGCAATCCTGGTATAGTATTCTTGTCAGTAATTTCTTTGTCTTATGTTTCGATTTCTATTGTTTTCGTAGTTTCTTCCTTCTATAGGATATATCTTTCATCAAAAATGTTATTCGGTTGTTGAAAATTTCACCACATTGTCAAAAAATCATACTTTTTATTTAACAATTTAACCTTTTCCCTAAAAATTCGTCTTTTTTGGTTGAAAATTTACCTATTTTTGGCAGAACATCAATTACAAATTCAAATTAATTTTTTATGGTTCAAAGATGCAAATACGTTTCTCAAAATTTTTCTTTTTGGTTCGAAAATTCATCTCTCTTGGTGAAACTTGATCTTCTTTTGACTGAAAATGCAACTGTCTAGTTAACATTTAATCTTTGGTAGATTATTCAAATCTATGTTCAAAATTTGTCTTTTTTATGAGATTAGACAGTTTTTCATTTAAAATGGCTAAAATATTCACAATTACATTGTGCATGGAAATTTAATCTTTCTTGTTTGAGAATTGATCTACTTGGTGGAAGGTGATTAACTTTTATATTCTTGAAAATTCGAATGTTTTATAGAAAATTCATCTTAGGTTTAGTAGCAGCCAGGTGTTCATCTGCGCAAAGTTCAGAATAAATATGTATCTTTTTTTCATGAAACCCTTATACAATTATTTTTATCATAAACTATGGTATTTAATACGCTTCCAGTTAAAATTGTAAGTTATATATTAAAAACTAAAAAAGTTATGAATTCTTGAAAAAAATCCATTTTTCCTCATTTTTTTTCAACGATTTTTTTTCGATTCTTAGAACATTAAAATTGACAATAATTATTATGCAGCTCTCTTGAACAATGTTGAAACTATATGTCAAAAAATTTTGAAGTGATTATATGCATATATAAGAGAGTTATTAACGTTTTTCATGCTCGGGTCCGCTGGACCCATGTGTGTGGTTTACATTATTTTTCGGAAGTGTGTGGTTAACGGGTTAAATTCGGATTTTTTTTGTAGAAAATTGATCTTCTCAGTTGAAATGTCATCTTTTTCGTTTGAAAATTCATCACAGTTGAAAGTGTAATTTTCTTTTTGGTTTTGAAATTCAACTATGTGTTTCTAAATGCTACTAGTTGTTTAAAAATTAATTCTCTTGTAGTTGAAAATTCAGCTGTTTGTTTGAAAATGAACTTCTTTGTTGAAAATTAAACTTTTTGCGTTCAAATTCAACTATTCTCGAAATACAACGTTTTTTGTTTAAATTTAAACCATTTTTCTTCGAAATTTTGTCGAAAATTCCACTATTTGTATGAAAATTCAACTATTTTGTTGAAAAATTAATTATTTGATTGAAAAGTCATTTTTTTATTCAAAAATTTAACTGTTTTGTTGAACATTCGTTTATTTGTGCAAAAGATTCGTACCTTTGGATTGATAATTCATCTTCTTTTGATGAAAATTACACTGTATTCTAGAAAAATTAATTTAATTGTTTGAAAATTTATCTGTTTTTGGTTGGATTTTGATATTTTTCGTTCAAAAACTGAAAACTATCATTCGAAATTGAAATGATAAAAATTTGGAAACGATAAATATATTAATAATAATTATCCCATCATGTAATATCAAGTGACATTCAAAATCTGGCATTCAAAAACTTTTGAAAGCAGGTGAAAATTTGGAAAAAATGTTATGGAAAAAATGGTTGTAAGTTATTTCAACAATGAAACAATTTTTTACTAAAAATGTTCCAACTTTTATTTGAATTGAAAAATTATTTTTCCTTTTAGAACAATATCCTCTAGACCTAGGTGAATAAGGGAGCGATTTTTTCGCAATTGTTTTTTGCGAAAAATATTTGAATTATTAAAAAAGAGTCAGTCCTCTCCTCACCCAGCAATTTTTGAAATTCGAACTTCAACAAAAAATAATTTATAATACTTTCAACCTTCTAATTTGAGAATCTACCATAAGAATAGAGTTCTGATATTTTTTATATGAATTAAAATTTATTAAAACGTATACGCTCTTTCGAGAGCAGGCTATCCTTCATTAACAATTTATTCCTTTTTAAACTATTAATCAAAAAAAAAAGTTAGAACAAGGATAATTTAAGATAGAATCTAATTTTTCAAAGTAAATAATAATTTTTTTCAAACATTGTTATTTAGTTTTGAAGACCACGTTTTTTATTTTTTTTCTGGCCAGTATGTAGCATTGATACTTTTGATAGCTCTCTTGTAGTAAAAATAAATTCAACAAAGTGAAGTTTTAGAAATATATCATTTTTTATTTGCTTATTTTAGAAGTACTCTATATCTAGGTAATTATGCGCATATATTATTTTAAAAAGTTTATGAAAATGGTAAATGAAGGAAAAAGAACAGTTGAATAAACCAACGCGATTCGTGTTAAATTTTCAACTTTATTTAAACAATAAGAAGGCCATATCACTTCACAGTTAAAAATAGGCTTATTTACCCATTTAATCTATTTCACCTGACAAAATAATTTATTCAACGTGCGTAATCATAGAAACACTACGCAATTCGATAAAAAATTGAAATTTTTTCATTTTTTCTCAAAATAATAATGTATAATTGAATTGATCCCCATAATCCGCAATGTGGGTTTTAATTCAAATTTATTTGAAGAAGTATGTTAAAAGTGATAATAAGAAAATCAGTATCGAAATGTAGAATGTTTAAATATTGAAAGAATTAATGCAAAAAATGTAGCAAGTACAAAGGAATGATTGATTTATATATTCAACTCAGGATTTCAACAAATTTCAAGAAATACCAGATATTTTTCACAATTCGAAGGCAATTTGGTTAGATTTTATGAAAATTTCACGGAATTTTGAAGATTTTCGAACATCCGGAGATTTTACGGATTTCAAGTCTTCAATCATTTCAAGATATTCTTAGTGAATTTTAAATGGAAAGGAAATAAAATGAAATTTCAAAGGATTCTTAGCGATTACAAAAATTTCAAGAAATTTCACAATATTTAATCGACATTGATAAATCTTCAAGGATTTCAACGGATTTCAAAATTCAAAGAATTTTGTATAATTTCTGAAGATGTCAAGAAATTTCACTACATTAAATGGATTTTAATAAATCTCCAAGAATGTCAAGGGATTTGAAAGATTTCTAGGGATTGAAACCGTTTTATTCAAGGAAAAACTTGATGAATAAATATAATTTAATTTACGTTCGAGGGATTTAAAATCAGTTAATTGAATTTCATTATGAGGAATTTCGACGGCTTTCATCAATTTTGATATAAATAAAGGAATGAAAAGAATTTTAAAGGATTTTAAAGATATCAATTTACTTTTAAAAATTCTGAAGAATTTCGTAGGATATCAAAAATATCAAGGGATTGATAAAAATTTGATAGGAGTTTTAAATATTTCAAGGAATTTTAAAGAGTTTCAGAAGATTCTAGGAGATTTCACAAATTTCAGGGTATTTCAAGAGACTTCAACACCCTGAAGACCCGGGTGTCCCACCTTCTTTTTTTCAATTTTCAAAATAATTTTGCAATTGACATTGTTTACTTTTCCTTCATTCTAATAAATAAATGTCAAAAGTGAGTGTCAAAGGCATCAAACACTTCACAACATACCAGAGAAAAACCAAAAAAAATTCACCTGATACAAACAGAATGAAACAAATTAGTAATTAATTACTAAATGCGTTGTTATGGATTGTGTTATTCCTAAAAGGATGAATTGTTGAAGGTAATAGTTTTACCACATAATCTAAAGTCAATGCTACCGTTTTGGATAGAGAGCTTTTTCTGCAAAATGTTCTTCTTTTTTTGTATTCGAATTTTTTTTTCACCTGTAACCGGCAACACTCTGCCTATTGTGAACGCTGGGCTGCCGGTTTCAAGCGATACAAACTTTTTCAATTACAAAAAAAAAAAAAAAAAATATTTTCCGGAGAAAGCTCTCTTTCCGAATCGCGATAATATAGCGTTCTATATTTTTGCTGTGTAAAGTTTATTTTTTCAGAACGGGTGTTTGGTGTAGTTCTTTATGAGATTATACTTCCCGCCTCGTTCTCGGGATTACAGTTGTAGTTTCATTTCTCTCCACTAAATGGCACCACAATTCAGAGTCAATGGTAAAAACCACAGCGCCCCCTGTAGGCCGCCCTGAACATCTTATTCGTTTTTTGTGCTGAATGGCTTTGCAGTTCAGAGATGAAAACAGTTGAAAAGTTTTGATGTCAGAAAAGTAATGGCTGAATCGCGAAAAAGGAAGTATTCTTCGAAAAGGGATAAGGATATTGAATATTTGTTACGTAAAGTGAGAAGATTGAAACGTGAAATTAGACGAGATCGTTATGATAGTACGTCTTCGTCGTACTCCGAATGTTTTAGAACTTCGTCTAGAAATCATTCGTCTTCGACATCAAGATCTAGGAGTCCGCGTAGATATAGAAGCCAGAGAAAATCTAAAAGCCCGAGACGATCTAGAAGCCCGAGAAGATCTCATAAAAGACGATCTGAGGATCAATTGATTGAGTATTTAAGGGAACGTCAATCTCGTTCACCAATTTTTCACGAGGGTAAGTAAATAATAATAGTACTAAGACGGCTAAGCTCATCCACATGGTGAGAGGTTGCCGATCATATCGACTGGTGAGCTTGTACATAAGTACAAGATTAACCCAGATCAAACAAATTTTCAGATACGTCAAAAAGAGAGGTTAGGTCGGGCAAAGTTCAACCATGATCTTCCAACCTCTCAAAATCTAACGATGTTACCGTCGACAAAAATACTGCTAAGGATCTTTCTTCGACGCATGCCAATAAATCGGAATCGCAGCAGCAACCTCGAAAAATTGATATTCTGGTTAAAGATCCTTCTGCAACGGATTCCAAAAAGCTCAATCTTCATCCAGAGTTAGTCCTTAGTTGGCAATATTGGCTGAAGTCGGGTCTCGATAGTGACAGTAAAAATAATTTGCTCAAGAAATACCCAAAGAAGGGGAATTGTTTTCTGGATCCCCCGCAGGTGAATCCTGAAATAAAGTTGTCACTGCTGAGTGAGGTAGCACTGAAAAGAGATGAACATTTTCAGGATACACTACGCCTAGCAGGTTCTGCATTGTCGGCTTTGGGTATAGCGATTTCAAGTTTATTAGCAGAGGAGGAACTGAATCCTCTAAATCTTTTAGAACTTTCAGCAGATGCGGCCAAACTTATGACAGGCTTGCATCACGATCAAAATATTGCAAGACGAGCATTTATTTCACCAGGCTTCAGCAAGTCAGTTAAGGCACTTCTGGATAAATCTGAAAGTGACACTTCTCTCTTCGGAGAAAAACTGAGCCACTAGTTCTTTAAATGCGAAGGGCTCATCGGCGAGATATCGCGAGACGTCGCAGATGAGCAACAAGTTCAAGTCTCCATGGCACCCTTCGAATCAAAGCACTTCGAATCAGAAAAGATCGAGGTCAGTCCCGACATTCCACCGGCGTCCTTATTATCCAGCTTCGACGAGGAACTCCAGACCAACGAATCGTTCTTACAGGAAGTAGAGGTAGGAACCGCTGGTAGATTGAAATATTTTATGAGGAACTGGGAAAAAATTACTGATGATAAAATAGTTTTGATTCATTCAAAAGGATTTAAGATTCCGTTTAATCAAAAGCCAATTCAATCTCATCCACCATTTATTCAAAATTGGACGCAAGCAGAAGTTGCGACTTTGAATTTAGAAATTACTAAATTACTCAGAATTGAATTTGAAAAAGTTTAATGAGTTTAAAGTGGTACCGCATTTCAAAATTAAAGATCTTCGAACAGCTTCTAAACTTTTAGAAAAGAACTGTTATATGTGTCATTTAGATTAAAGATGCATATATAGAGATGAGATAGAAAGATGCTTATTTCCTCATACCTAGTGACAAAAAATACAGAAAGTTTCCAAGATTTTCTTTCCAAGGAAATCTTTATGAATTCACCTGTTTACGGTTTGGCCTGAACATGAGCCCGTATGTTTTCACTAAGGTTTTAAACCCTGTGGTCAATTTTTTGAGAAGTAAAGGTTTCTTGTCGATAGTCTATTTGGACGATTTTTTACTTTTAGGCAGCTCTTTGGGGGCTTGTTCAGAGAATGTGAAAAATACCATTAATTTACTACATTCACTCGGCTTTCTTATTAACTACAAGAAAGGTCATTTACAACCGGAAAAGAAATGTCCATTTTTAGGATTTTATTTGAACTCAATGACTCTGTCAATAGAACTTCCTACAGAAAAGCGTGAGAGTTTAATTTCGTTGATAGCCAATCTATGGAAGAAACAAACTTGTTCCATTAGAGAATTCGCGCAAATAATAGGCCGTCTTGTTGCAGGCTGTCCGGCCGTAGCTTATGGAATAACACATACGAGAAGTTTGAGAAGAGCCAAATTTTCAGCACTTCTTCTCGGCAATGGAAATTATAATGAGCGTATGGAAATTTCTGAGTCAATCTGTCCAGATTTGTATTGGTGGCAAAAAAGTTTGCCTACAGCAATAAATCCAATCAGACAATTTAAGTTTGTAAAAGAAATTTTTTCAGATGCATAAAATACTGGTTGGGGTGCTTTTTCCGAAAAAGAATCACCTCAAGGGTTTTGGAATGAAACAGAAAAGTTATTTCACATAAATGTGCGGATTATGCTTTTCAAAGAATTGCGTCAAGCTTCTCAAAACGTGAAATCGATTTATTTTCCTCCAAATCAAATTCCAAATGTAAATTATATTGCTCTTCGGAAAACGACCCGAGGCTCTGGCAATCGATGCATTTACGATTTCGTGGACTAATAGATTCTTTTATGCTTTTCCGCCTTTTTCTATGGTTTTAAGAGTCTTGAAAAAGATATCAACAAATCAAGCTTATGGCATCGTAGTTGTCCCCTTGTGGTCCTCACAGCCGTGGTTTCCACTGTTCCAGTCTATGCTTGTATCTGAACATTAATATTTAGTCCCAAATCATATCTTCTTCTGTCTCCTTGCAGGATTCGACAACACCAACTGGCGTCCTCGCTTTCCCTGGCTGCAGGGCTCTTATCAGGGAAAGCAGGAAGAACCTTTCGGAAGAATCGTTAGCTATCATGA
Organism: Andricus quercusramuli; assembly: GCA_932178445.1. Taxonomy (NCBI): domain Eukaryota; kingdom Metazoa; phylum Arthropoda; class Insecta; order Hymenoptera; family Cynipidae; genus Andricus; species Andricus quercusramuli. The sequence continues at coordinate 15,068 of CAKNXH010042420.1, forward strand.
TAGCGTCATTATCGGACGCCACCATAAAACAGTATGACAGCTCTCTAAGAGATTGGTGGAATTTCTGTCAAGCTAAGAATCTGAATCCGTATAATCAAAATATGGAAATAGTGCTGCATTTCCTTACACTGATATTCATCAACGGAGCGTCTTATGCAACTCTGAATACTGCTAGATCAGCTATTTCTTCAATTTCGAAAGAGAGCATATCGGATAAGGAAATGCAGCGTTTCTTTAAAGGCATTCATAGATTGAAACTTTCACGGGCCAAGTATTCGAAAACGTGGGATGTTTCTCCAGTTCTAGCTACGATCGCTTCCTGGTTCCCACTTGAGTCTCTTCATCTTCAGAAATTATTTGAAAAGTTAATCATATTGTTTTCTTACTTTCGCTCTTATTGAACTAGAAAATATAATCTTCTCGTCGACGGGTGCGCAAATTAAAGTCGAGGCTCTTATCAAAACGTCGAAACTTGGAGCCATTCAACCTTACCTATCTTTACCGTTTTTCAAAGATAGGCCGGAACTTTGTGCCGCGGCGACATTGAAACGTTACCTAGATGTTACGGAATCGCTAAGAGGAGACACGAATACATTTTTCATTAGTTTTAAAAGACCTCATAAAGGGGTTGGTTCGCAAACCCTTAGTCGGTGGATAAAGTCAGTGCTCATCTCATGCGGTATTGATAAGGAGTTTACAGCGCACAGTACTCGACATGCTGCCACATCAACGGCTTTCAAAAAAGGTTTAGATTCAAGTTTAATAAGGAGTGCCGTAGGATGAACCGAAACTTCCTCCACTTTCGCACGTTTTTATAATAGGCCAATTGTAGCCTCTAATAGTAATAGTTTCTTTGCGGGCGTTATGAATACTTAGTTCTTAGCTTTTTTCTTCGTTCAATTTGTCTTCTGAACTCATTAAAAAAAAAAGACGGAAAATTGTTAGCTCTGAATATCTACAACTGTAATCCCGAGAACGAGGCGGGAAGTATAATTGAACGATCAAACGAACTTACCTGTATAGTGAAGTTCGATCGTAATTATACGACCACCACGTTTGAAGGGATTACATCCCTCTAAAATTTGATTAATTTCCCCTCCCATGAGTGGAAATTTCATTTCCACATAACAATTTTCCGATTCAGCTTTAAACAGAATGAGATGTTCTGGGCGGCCTATAGGGGGCGCTGTGGTTTTTTCCATTGAATATGAATTGTGGCACCATTTAGTGGAGAGAAATGAAACTACAACTGTAATCCCTTCAAAGGAGGCGGTCGTATAATTACGATCGAACTTCACTATACAGGTACCTAGGTACATCCTGATTAGGGTTGTCGAAAAAAAATGTTTTGTGAATTTCAAGTTGCATTGTATCTTAAATTGATCATGTTTCGTTCAGAAATACAAAAAATAATCAGATAATACTCAGAGGGCTCTTAAGCAATATTGATGTTTTTCAACCAAATGTCTCGTTTTAGCTCAATTCTTTTGTTACATTCTTAAAATAGATGTTTCGCTATACGTTATAAAATATTCTTGTTGCTGGCAAGGAGGCATCAGATTTTCATATTTTTTCATTGTATTATTAACTAACAAATTAACGCGGTTGATCTAGATTCAAAAATAATTTTTTTATAAAAAAACTAGGAACCCTGATTCTAATATAATTGAATTGATTATTGAATATAAAATGATAAGATAGTGAACTGCTGTTAGTAATAACTTTTTATTTCACGCTATATACACAGTTTGAGTGTAATAATAATAGATTTTACCAAAATGCGGCTGCGCCCCTCTTTCCAAAATCTGCACTAGTATTCACCTACAATAGTTTTTTTTTTTTTTTTTTTTTTTGTAGCACTCAAGGGAAATCGCAGTAAAACCCGTGTATAGTACAGTAAATAATTAGATAATTATATTCATAATTAGATTAAAACATTACAAGTCGTCATATATATTGTCCTTTGGTTCTTTCGCAACTTTTTTTACCCGCTTCGATCTTCTTGGTTGGCTCTGAAAATGAAGCAATATTTAATTTGAACAAT
>CAKNXH010042424.1:375-15512 GCA_932178445.1 Andricus quercusramuli
GTTGAAAATTCATCTTTTTTGGTAAAAAAAAAAACAGAATTCAACGATCAAATTTGGACAAACACCACAAAATGCTCCTATTGCAATTCCTAGAAAAACAAAATAAAAAAATTTGTTTATTTGGATAAAAATAAGAAAGAGGAAAGAAAAATGAGAATCGTTGTAATTGAAAACCTTTTCCTTTATTCAAAATTTAATTATTAATTTATTAAAGATTATGTTTTCTAGATGAAAATTGATTGTTTTAACAGAAAACTTAACTCGTACATGTTTGGTTAACAATTTATCTTCTTATGTTAAAAATTAAAATATTCTGTTTAAAATTCCTGTATTTTATTAAAAATTCGAATTTTGTGGAAGAATATTTAATCTTCTTGGTGAGTAATTCATGTTTCTGGTTGGAAATTCCTTTAAAAATTAAAATATTTGGTTAGAAATTCATGTTCTTTGTTAAAAATTCATCTTATTAGTTGAAAATTGATATTTTTGGTCGAAAATGAGATTTTTCTTATTTAGAATGAATTTTTTAAACTGAAAATGTAACTTCCATTTTTTTCGAAAATTGATCTTTTTTGATAGAAATTAATTCTTCTTGGTTGAAAATTATACTAATTCATTGAAAATTTATCTTTTTCCGGCATAAATTTAGCTATTTGTTGAGAATCCGTCTTTTCGACGTAATCTTTACTGCGACTACCACTTTTAGACAATCCGTAGCAGCAGCTCTTATACGCTCCAACTCCATTTTTTTTACAATTACTGGTATCGCATTATCCTTTTCCATTTCCTTCCTTAACGATTCTGCGATACCATTTAAAACTTTAGTTTTTCAAACAAAATACTGCATTTCCTATGCATTTGCGAGCAACAGAGCCAAAAATTGACAGGAAGGTCAATTCATTTTCGCGCATGCGCACAAGAAAATAATTGAATTAAAAAGGTATATTGGCACAACGATCAAATGGTGATAAGGTATTTTATGCTGTGACGTCAGGTAGCAAGATGTCTGCACGCTGAGGGCTAAGCAATAATACCAATTGCATAGGATGGAACTTAATTTCTTTTTATAACTTGGAAAAAAAATATTTTTCCATAAGTGTATTTAGATTAACTATTAACTATTTAATTAAATAGACATCTTTTAGTTCCCCACCCAACCTGAAATACCTTATTTAAAAAAATGAAACCGGTGATAAGTCGCAAATTTCGTAAGGTTACAAGTATGAACAATTTTAGGTTATGTTTGGGTTTTTTGTCACCCGAAAAAAATATGTTTGAGGCTGATCCGATATTTACGGCTCATTTAAAAATATTTAAAGTTTGTAGAATGACATAAACTTATGCTATTGCCACATGTTAGAGTGATAGGAAAAGAGTCTTGCCAGCAGAGGTGTAAATGAGCCCTGAATATCGGATCAGCCTCAAACATATTTTTTTCGGGTGACAAAAAACCCAAACATCCATACCATGCGATTGGTATTATTGCTTAGCCCTCAGCGTGCAGACATCTTGCTAACTGACGGCACAGCATAAAATACTTCATCAACATTTGATCGTTGCGCCAATTGTGCTACTGCGCTCGGTCGGTAGTCTCTATCAAGGTGTATTCACACGCTCTGTCTGCTGGTCGTCAGTCAGCCAACATATCGAAATACCCATTCACACCTCCGGAAAATTCAATGAAATACAGTAATATTTTAGTTATCTTCTGGAACTCACTGGAAGATAACTAAAATATTACTATATTTCACTGAATTTTCCTGAGGTGCGAATGGATATTTCGATATGTTGGCTGGCTGACGACGAGCAGACAGAGCGTGTAAATACACCTTGAAGGTCGCACGGTTACTCGTAACTCGAACCTTTATGGGTATAATACGTATTTTACGTATTATACGTAGAAAATGTAATAAACGTGAATAATGGCGGACTTGAATGGTGGGTGATGGAAAAGAGCATACTATAACCTCACTTATTCCGGAATGCATTAACTGCAAAATTAAGTGAATTTTTTAAAGAAAATTTAAGAAATGAGTAAATCAAAAGCTAGGAGGGAAAGTGGACAAAAATCCGTTGAGAAGAAGTGAAGTTTGAGCGGTTGAAAGTTGAAAATCAAGCAGTTTCAGAATGCTCAATTTATAATAGTATTTAAAAAAAATACTAGCTACGACTGTCTTCTAGCTCACAGGTTTGTAAATATTGTTGATCCATTGTTAATATAAATGATTGTATTTAATTTTTAAAATCTTCTGACTTCGTATTTCTTGTAAGTTTAGAAACATCTTCAAACAAAAAGACCCTCAGGAAGTTCCGCCACTGAAAAGACGTAGAGTATAGTACATTTCGTAAATAGTGTGGATTGACGGCTTTTTTTAAACGAGCGTAATGTTTATGTAACGACTTGTAGGTGAGGGCGTTGTAGGCGCCCGAACCGGAGACGAGTTTAAAAAAACATGGCGCGAGTTTCAAAAAGAAAAGCCGTCAGTCCGCAGGAGTCACGAACGATACTTTTGAGAAACATCAACACACCAATACGCCATGAATTCTCTTTCTATCTTTGTCTACCACGGACTCTCTCTGACCAACTCTAGCGTTACGAAAATGCTCGGAGCATGCACAGCGTCACGCCGTGCTCACTGAACCCTATTTTTCTAACTCATCCAACGCACCGCCAAACGCCGCTCAAAAACCGTACTTTTGCGTTTGTCTATGGAGGCATGAAAACACGCCATTTTTGTGATTGCGTTCTGAAAAGTTAATTTCAATCGTATTTGACAACACTCGATTGCACCGGGGGCAAAAAGCAAAATTTTTTCCATTTTCCCTCTTTAAAATAAAATGTAACTCCTTCCAAAAGGAATTTCTGGGTTGGTCATCTCTAATAATTTTTCAATAAATTAAGAAGCTGCCAAGCAAGTCAGTCATATAGGGTCCGAGCACAATGGAGCCCCGAACTCGAAACCTGAACCCGAAGATATCTCTGTCCTTTTTTACCGCAGGTAAGGTAAAAAAGGACAGAGTTATCTTCGGGTTCAAGTTTCGGTTTCAGGTCTCCATTGTGCTCGGGGCCATAAGCGCAGTCGCCATATTGAAAACGTAGATAACATGTAAAAAAACTAGGGACGCAAATTACCTAAGGTATATTACGTACGCAACCCTGGTCGCTAAAAAGTAATCTTCTTCAAGGACATTGTGGAAAACACAAGTACCGATCCGCCACTTTCAATAAATATGTACCTGCCCATTATCGCAAAATTGCTAATTAACCATTGACATGCACAGATTTCTGCGATTAAACGGAGAATGATTTGTTTCAAATACCTACCGAAAAGTTTCCGCTGTGACAACCATATCTTTGGAAATTCCCAAGCCGAAACTTACACTTGTTTTTTTTTCAACGCACCTATTCACTCCAAAGACCATGGCGACTTTTAAACTCTGTATCTACTGTCAAATTTATTTTGATGAATAAAATGTGGTAAGTCGAAAATTTGGCGATTAATTCGCTACTTAATGTTAAGTATCATCCTTTTGGAGTGCCTTATACGCGCAAATATGCGACAGATCATTGTTTATAGCCGGTTCTAGAAACATAAAATCAGCAAGTGACACTTCGCCCATGTTACCCTCCTCCAGGGTAAAGTCGGGTATACTTTAGCCACTTATCAATTACCCGGCGCGACATTACCCTGTACCCTAGCCGACTTTACCCACAAATAATGATTACCTGCAACATTTCGTACCCCCAGTTTTTTCTGTGTAGATAAACAAAGTGATCGAAAATTTTCTCTCCTAACTGATACGACAGGACGGCGCGGCGGTGAGGTCGAGGCGCCGAAGTATTCTCACATCTCATGCGCTCGATCACTCTTTGACGCGATGTTTGAATGTTCGTATTTTTTTAACGATTCATTATATTGAAGTAATACTTTCTAGAAAACTTCACTAAACCCTAATGAACATTTCTTCCGCTTGAAGTTTGGGCTTACTCAAAATTCCCTCGATAAACGAAGCGTTTGAAAGTTCCGTAAAATTATTTTGATACTGCTTGACAAAAAAATTAACAGCTTTTTTTGGTAAAAAACTAGAGATGTTTAAACAAGCATATCATCCTTAAAACAGTTTGAAGCATAACTCCTCTAATTTTCATGTGAAAATATCCAAAAGTTTGTCTTTTAGAGCGAGTTGAAGTCAAAATATTTATTAAATTTTGTTTTTCACAAAATCCAGTTTTTTCACTTTCTTTCAGAAACAGTAAAAGATACAACTTTTTCACAAGAGGAAAAAAGATGCGCCATGGAATTTTCTACAGTCATATGTTTCAAAAATTTAATTTTCGAAATCGATTTTCAAGACAACAGGGGCCAACCAGAACGGCCATGTGAATTTTATATGCCCTTACACTATCCAGCGGCTCAATTGTAGAAAGTACAAAATAATTGTTATTCAAAATCGGACGATTTTCGCGTATTCCCGTCCTAATCTCGGAGCGGGAACTGCACGATTCTGGGTGGGGGGTTTTCTCGTCCGCCGGACGGGAATACGCTGAAATCGACAAGTTGCGCATGTCAAATGATGGCATTCCCTCTCCTTTTTCACTGTGGCACGTGAAATATGGGGAGTCGATGTTTTTGGTACGGTGCGTAGTGCACAAACTCCCCGAGTGGCGCATTATCAATGTGTTTTTTATTACATGCAATATTTTTTTGGAATTTTTCTTTTTAATTATAACTGAATACATTTTTTTTGCAACACCCAACTCAAAAGTTGACGTTTGCATGCATGTAGATGGTGCCTAAAGTACCTTATTTGAGCAGACTGTGCCTGAAAAAATTTTCGCGCATGCGCAGTTTGAAGATGGCTTACTTTAGACCAGTGGGGGGTTTCTCTCGTATGAATTTCCGGTACAGCGTTTATGCCGGAAAGTCGCATTTATATTAATCTAGATGGCACCTTGGTCAGCTTTGAGACTGCGCATTGCGAACTTGCAGACGACACTTGTTCACACTTGTTTAAAAGGACAAAGGACAGTTAACCGGTGTTTTGTTGTCGCGTCGGCAAATTGTTGGTATATTTGTTTAATGAAAGATGTTTATAAAGTGCAATAATTCGTAATGTCCCGAAGTTATTTTTGGGTAATGAACTTTTTAGTGCTCTGCTTCGTTGTTTTCATAAATGTAGAAGTGCAGCAGGAACGTTTTGAAGCAGCAAACAGTGGAGGAGGCAAGTTCTAACCTAAATTTGAGAAAGTGCTGAATTAATTAATTAACGTATACAGTAAAAGTGCCAACTTCTGACTATAGAAAACGCAATTCTTGCCGATTTTAAAGTTTAATGACTGAAAAATGAGGCCAGGATCTTCAAAGTTGTCTATAAATTGGCAGCTCTTTTAAGCTTGGTGAAGTTCAGTGAATTTATAGACAACTTTGAAGACAGCCTTATTTTTTTATTTTTGACGTAAGTTCATGGTAAGTATCCAGCTAACTCGTATTTGAATGAGGATTGATCAGCTGAAGTATAAAATATTAACTCCTTCATTAATTCTAATTCTTAACTGTTTGCTAGTTGAAGGATTGCTGTACGGAACAGGATAACCAACATTTTTATCAAAAATGGTTATATTGCGTGTAAAACTTCCTTGAATATCAAATACATATCGTGGTAAAAGGCTTTTTTCAATATCTCATTTTTTGATCAAACTTTTTTTAATTTTATAAAAATGTTTAGTTAAAATGGAGTTAAAATTTCAACGTAGTTATAATTTTAAGCAACCTTCCAGCATTGTATTATTTAAAAATTATAATCATTCAATGAAAATGTATACTCTGTCATACTGTCACATCGCGATGTTCAAGTTTGATTTTCTCGGAACAGAGGATAAATTTGTTGGAATAAACATTTTTTATTCCGATTCAGTCCTCCCCCCATATCTTGAAAGCAAGTTTTTATTTTTGAAAAAAATTGAAAATTCGATTTTTAATCTATTCAAAGCTGATCTCGAAAACTCATGAAATTTAGTTCTCAAAGTTCTCAGTGTATTTTATTGGAATTGCTTGACTTTTTTACACAAAACATTATTTACCTGTATTCAGATACTTTTACCGCCATCCATAGTTGAGACTACTCGTATTTCAGGTTAATGCCCAAACCTTTTTCAAAAACCTGAATACATTTTTTAGAAATAATTCAGTAATACTTCAGATTTGAAGTAGAATTTTGTTTCATCTTTAAATAGTGATTTCCATTTTACAGAATTATTTTCCGATCCCCTGAAACATTCGTATTTTGTTGGTTATCTATTTCTGCGCTGCGAACCTTCAGTTCTTATCGTTAATATCAAAAAGTAATATAATTTTTGTACAATAATCGCAAAAAATTAGCAATAGAAATGCGTTATTAATGTGAAAATTGATTAACTGTCCCTATATAGAATAATTATTATTTTTTTATTTTTCTGTAGGGAGTATGGTCTTCTGGGGATGTGCTGTTCCAGGGTGTCATTCAAAGAAGCAGGTTCCAGGTCACTTTTTTCCTAGCAATCTTCAGATTGCAGAGGAATGGAAAAAAGCGCTAAACAACCCTCATCTGACTCTACTTTTGGGGAATGATTTAAGAAAATACAGAGTGTGTTTTTTGCACTTCCCTGAGAACGCTTATGTGACGACCCTAAAACGGCGAAGACTGAAACATAATGCTATTCCTTCGCTGCACCTTAACGATCAGGAGCGTTTCAATATCAGCGAAGCACCTATCGAAGCAGACGACCTTTCGAACCAAAGCACGGTCGACGCAGGGAAAACATCTTCGATTGATCTTGTTCATGATTCCTCTGCGAAATATTTGTCGAATTTGTGTATTGAAAGTGCTGGAGATGAGTCTTGTTTTGAAAAAGATTTACCCTCATGGAATGATGTAAATGGAAATGCCTACATTGAGCATGGACAAATAAATTGCGACGATGCTAAGGAAGCTCTTATTCGCGAGCTTCAGCGCGCTGGTTACGGCACCGAAGACGAAAAGAAAGTTATCGAAAGTCTAGTACAAAACCTTGTACCAGATTGTGCTGATTCCCACACTTTAAGTGCGGGAAATGAAGCAGTTCGATTTTTGAGTGCTAATCAACAAGATTTGCTTATTTCAACAAATAATTCTGTTTCATCTTCTTTTGAAACAAGCCACATGCCTAATCCTAACAATGTTCAACCTGAGTGGTATGAGGAACAGTCTCTCGATAAACCAGGCACAGATGTTTCTGTTCCTTGCTCTAGTCATTGTACCACGCCAAAAAGAGAACATCGAACACGTCCACTTCTTGGGGATATTACGAGAAAAGAGAAATTAACTCCAGTTGCCAGAAGGCTAGCAGGTATAGCTGAGAAACTAAAGATGAGCAATAGGAAATTTGCAAAGAAATGCTGTACTTTCAAACAGAGGCTAAAGGAGGCTACAGATTTTATTAATACTGATGATATGAAACAATTAAAAGCCCTGAGCCCAGTACAGCAAAGATTCTTTGAAATGCACCTCAGGAATGCTCTAAAAAAACCCCAGGCAAGTAATATTTATATGCTTAGCAATAGAAATATGCAAGATGAATAATTAAAAATTAATTTGTTTTGTAAGAAATGTTTAAATTTCAACATTTTTATTAAGCTAATTTGTATTTAAGTGCGTACTTTTACAATATACAGAAATTAAATTTGTGTCGTGAATTTATTGATTCAGAGTATTATGATGCGAAGTATTTGACTAATGTTTGTCGAAGTTTTAAATTGTTTTTTTTTAACTGTAGGGTAGACGATTTACTTTCGACGATAAGACCTTGGCATTAGCTATACTAAAACAATCTGGCACTTGTTATCGCCTTCTGAGCAAAATATTCATCCTTCCCACTCGTAGATCTCTCCGCCAGTTTCTCGCGCAAGTAAGATTGAAACCTGGAGTTAATAAAATAATCGTGCAACATTTGAAAGAACAGGGGTTAACAATGGATGACATCGATAAATTGTGCATCTTATTATGGGATGAGATGTCTACAGAGGCTCATGTTTATTATGACGCAAAACTCGATAAAATAATTGGCTTCGAAGACTGGGGCAATCGCCGCACTAATACATTTGCTGATCACGTGCTAGTTTTCATGCTGCGAGGCATAGGAAAAAATAGTTGGAAATTTCCTTTTGCCTATAACTTTTGTAAGTCTGCAACAAAAGCAAATCAGTTAAGCAGATGCATCAAAGATGTGGTAAAGGCCGTCACGAATGCTAACTTTAAAATACTAGCTACAGTTTGTGACCAAGGACAAACAAACGCTTCCTGTATTAATTTGCTTTTGAAAGAGACCAAAGTGAAATGTGCAAAGGAAAATCGAGAATTTCGTAAGTTCGGATATCTATTTCTTTTTTTTTTTTATTTCACTACCATAAATTTTATGTTATTCCTAATAACTTACATTTTTTCCAGGAGACCTCATTGAATTATACGGGCAAAGCATGATCCCTCTTTTTGATGTCCCGCATTTATTAAAAGGCATCAGGAATAACCTTTTAACAAAAGATATGCAGATCATTCTGAAAGACGAACAGCGGACGAATACCTCCAAAAAACTGGAGCCTTATTTACTAGATAAAAAACTTCTTTTAGATTGTCAAAAGGAAGAAGCCATTGTCGGTGATGTAAAAAGCGAAACAAGTCGCTTACTAGCTTCTTGGGATATTGTTGAGTTGGCGTACGACATTGATTGTAAATCTTTGAACAAGATCCGTCGAACCGTTCCGAAACTAACAGAAGGTCACATAAGAAAGAAAAAGATACGAAAAATGAGAGTTTACCCCGCCGCAAATGTTTGCAGCAGATCACTTGCATCTTTTATACGCCTACTCACCGCCATGCAAGGTTTGTTGAAATGCAATGCAGTAACAATCATATTTATATGCATTGCCATTCATGTAAATAAATACATATTTAATTCATTTTTTAACAGGAGGTGTTTCCACGACGGATGGGCTGAAGACGATGCCTAAAAAAGAAGGCATAGTTACATCGGAGGTTTTAAAATTTGTGAATGATATGTTTGATTCTACAAACGGTTCGATAAATATGGCAAAAAAGGACAGAAATCTACTTCGCTGTGCTGTGACTGAGAGTTCTCTTCATGCGGACTTCTGGGGTGAAGCAAGGAAATGCCTCATTGAAAATGTAAGATTTGTGGATAAAGTCACAAAGCGTCCGGTATCAGTGCCTTCGTTGCGAAATTGGGCTTCGACGTTGAGCGGATTTCAACGGCTCCAAAAATCATTGAAAAGACATTCTGTAAAAAAATTCTCGCCGCGAAATGTAAACCAAGACCCGGTAGAAAATTTTTTTGGCATGATCAGAAGCCATGGAAGACGAAATGTAAATCCAACAGCCACACAATTTCAAAACTCTTACAAATCGCTCTTAGTAAATAACTTAACGTCAGCTGATACAGTAAAAGGAAATTGTCAGATGGATGAGGACGTAGGTCTCTGTTCGCTTCGAAATTTTGTGAAGAAAGCGGCCGAAATTGAAAAAGAAACCTGCCAAGATACGGATGGTGAGGAGAGCACTTTCGTCCTTATTCCAGATAACAATACTCCAATAAGTGGAAGTGCCCTAAATCCTAAACGAATTGTTACTAAAGTTCTCAGAAGTTCTGAGTGTAAGGACTGTACTGCATGTAAAACTAATTTTTCCGACCATCACTCTCTAAAGAAAGTTTTCCGCGACGCTCATAGTTGCTTAGAAGCTAGCATGCCAAATTTTTGTTTTAAATATGGAGTAGTTAAAAATTTGAAATTGCTTCTTACCACAATTCTTGATTTCAGTTTTATCAAGTTTCCAGAGCACTCAAAAAAGTTAATTGAACATTTTAGTTACGCTATTGACGAAGAATTTGTTACATGTTGGTGCAACATGATGAATAAATTATTAACCCTTTAACGCCGAGAATGCCCCTTTGTGTACACCACTCTTTCTGCAATTATAACTCATGCAATTCAAGGTATAAAAAATTAAAAGATACATATTTTTTAAGCTTAAGATCTCTTCTTTCTGACGGTGGGCATAAAAATGTGATAAAATGTTGTTATTTATGGAAAAATATTGTTTAAACAACAAAAAACACGATGTTTTCTATTTTTTTTAAATATAAAATCGAGTTTTCCGAATGGCTCCCAGTGTGCAATCTACTTGGAACCTCAATAACCGGTGGAATAAATGCCTAAGCTTTCAGAATACATGGTTCCGAGATCAATTTTTTATCTTAGTGTGTTCAAAATGGCTCGTTAATGACAAAATTTTTGCGAAGACATTCATGAATTTTTTTCTCAAAAAGTATTATCTTTTCGAGAAAGTGCAAGAGAAGAAAAAGTTCTTAGAATCACTCAAAGAATACGTGAGAATTTTTCCAGAAAGTTTTAAATTATTTTTTTTTGATTTTGCTTTTCGTCAATTTTCGAAAAATTAAAAAATTGCTCCAAAAATTCTAAAAAAAATCCAAGTGAATTCTTTGTTTGATTCTAACAACTTTTTATTCTTGAAAATTTTTGCTATAAGCTCATGGTTCTCCAGAAAAAATTCACAAAAGTCATCATTCTTGATCATGTAAATTTTCGATGTACCTGCGCTTCGATGGGTGTTTGAGTCTGCATTGGTGACAGAAGCTGTGGAAAGAAATGAATTTTCATCAAGGCCTAAGTTGGTGAAAAAACACCAAAAGAAGATACACTGAGCGAAGAATTCCCCAGTGGTTCGGGTTTACACCCCAATAGTTGGGGTGGTTTCTCTTTTTTTCTGTTTCACACGAAGGATTGGTGCGCTCGCACGACTGAGTCATGCTGGCACCCCAACCATTCGGGCGGGCGCCCCACCAGTTCGGCCAACCTTAACATGCACAAGATCTACCATTTAACCACTTAATGTTAATCACTACGCATTAATCTTACACCTAATTTAATACGTATTTAGAGGTCGACTCTATTTTTTTTTATACTATTAAGCCGTTAATTTATTAAATTTAGTTTATAGATTAGATTATAAGACTAATCAAGTATTCTGCCTATCAGTGCTTGCACAAATTTGTAATGACCCTGTATTACTCTGTTCCTTAGAGAGCTATTTAGCCCTAAGGACTTTTCATGAATAAATACAAAATATTTATTATATTGGTATTCACATAGACTTACGCTTAAGTTATATTTATTTTTACAGAGGCACACGAACACTGTACACACACACACACACACACATTCCGGTTTCGGTGTTGGTTCCTTGGGAATCGAACCGAAGGGCCTATGACAAAGCTACCGAACGCGTCCTGCGGTTGCGGATAAAGGGTCCCTGTACCAAGGGTTTCTGCTGAATATGGTTACAATAATTAATAAGCAGTCGCGGATAATTGTCCAGGGATGGTCCCGAAGGAATCACTCCTAAGCGAAGGCGTTACAACCGTGCCGAAAGCTGAATGGCACCTGGGTGAGGTGTCTTTAATGGCGACCTGAGATACCGGGCGACCTCTCGGAGTACCAGCCTTATCCTTGCACGCGGGGCTCTACAAGGATAGACGAACCCTTTCCCTAGCTGCTCGTGGGAACAACAATGACAACACAAAACATTGTTGTAGTAAGTGCGGTTCAAAACAATCGAACGCGCAGGGCTCCCTACAATGGGTCGGACAACAATGCCGACTACCCTAGAGTTGAGGGAGCCAATCAAGACGGAGTCAATGCGATGGACCGGCGGAATCTCAATACTTTTGGGTGGACGGATCGACTCAATGACGACCTGCTAGACTGCTACGATAGCAGTATGGCCCCCGAGCGAGTAGGTTACATGGAACGACTGCAGGTTCTGTAGTGCGAGAAACACCCAGAGCTCTTGCACTTTTCGCGTCAACGTCTGCGAAACCATGCCGAACAACTCCGAAAAAGGGGCTATGTAAGCGGAGCGCCTGCTCTACCGCAGCTAGAACAAGCCGGCAAGAAAGACCAAGAACGATGCTTCAGGACTCGGAGAAAAATCAACATTCAGGTTTCTCCCAAGCCCAAAGATCTGACTGAACTGGATGATGAGCTTCATGGAGATTTTTCCGAAGAATCCGACCTCTGGACTATCAATTGTGGTGTGTACAATGCAGCGAGAACTTTGGCAGATACAAACCGTAAAACAAAATCAACGGTTGATCATAAGACCAAAAGACGAATACATCAACTTAGCACAAGGATAGGCGGGGCAAGACAGTACGCGTCCCGCATTCAGTGTGTTATTGACTACATAACATCTGGCAGGCCTTTCACTACCCAGGTTCGAAAGTTCGGGGGCGAACTGCGGATCCGTCATCACACAATCAACAAGTCAAAGCTACTGACCATCAGGCAGCATATTGTTGACAGAATACGAGCATTATCTAACGCTAGGAGAAGTCTAGAGCGGAGGGAGAGGTGGGTCAGAGAAAATCAATAGTTTTTGTCTGACCCATCTCGACTCTTCTAAGATCCTCCAGTTACTGTCGACCATCCGCCTAAACCAGAGGAGGTCGAAGAATTTTGGAGAGAAGTCTACGAGGTCCAACATCCACTCCAAGAAGACTCAAAGAACATAAATAGCTTCAAGGAGCTGTGCAATGCCCTCATAACAGCTGAGGAGGAATGCCCACCTATCACTAACGAGGAGGGGAAAAACGTATTAAGAGGCATGAAGAACTATTCCGCTCCGGGTCTAGATGGTATCAAGACCTTCTGGTGGAAGAAGTTTCCTTCAACCCACCAGCATCTGGCCCGAATTTTCACCTTATATCTAAAGACGGAAGAGCCTATTCCGGAGTGTTTGGTGGAAGGGCGCACAGTGCTCCTGCCGAAGACGGGCAACTTAGCTGACCCTAATAATTACAGGCCAATAACTTGTCTGAACACACTGTATAAGATCCTTACAGCTATCCTGAATGATAGGATTGTTCGGACAATTGGACCTGTGTGGCGAGAGATGTATGAACAACGGGGCTCAAAGAAAGGCGTAGCAGGATGTCGGGAGAACCTGCTCATCGATAGATGTGTTTGTAAAGACGCAGCATCCTATCAGCGATTCCTATCGATGGCCTGGATTGATTACCGGAAAGCTTTCGATTCAACCTCCCATAGACTGATCATATGTCTGTTGGAAAGATTAAAGGTTCATCCACACATCGTGAGGTGCATAGAGAGATTAATGCCGCTTTGGAAAACCAGATTTACTATCACATCTGGAAAACATCGTGTGATCACTAACAATGTCACCTTTCAGAGGAGGTGTGTTTCAGGGCGATACCATGAGCCCTCTTCTCTTTTGCTTCACATTATTGCCACTGTCTCTCGCACTTCGCCATTCGGAAGGGTACCTCTGTGGCAAATCTGGAGATCGAAAGCATAAGGTCACTCATGTATTTTATATGGATGATCTCAATATCTATTCTAGAAATCAAGAGAAACTACATCTAGCTCTAAGCTTTATCAAAGAGTACACTCAAGAGATTGGAATGGAGTTCGGGTTAGAGAAATGCGCCAAGGTTAATTTGAAGAAAGGAAAACTTAATGGCATCCCCGAAGACCCTGAGCTCTTCGACAGAAGCGCTATACGACACCTCAGTGCTGGAGAGACCTATACATACCTGGGCGTGCCACAGAGCCGCATTCAGGACGTGACATCTATAAAGGATACTCTCCGAAGCAGATACAAACGTTTCATCCGGCAAATTTGGTCTTCCGAACTGTCGTCTAAGAACAAAGTATCTGCAACGAACATGCTTGCCGTCCCGGTAGTACCCTATTCATTTGGAGTAGTTCCATGGACGAAGGACGAGCTCAGATCCCTCGATATCGGGTCCCGAAAGGTTATGCACATGAACAAAAGCATGCACCTCAAGTCTTCTGTTCCACGACTTTACATCTCACGCCGTTAAGGTGGTCGTGGAATATTGAAGCTTGACTGTCTTTACAACAGGATTATTCTGGGTACAGCACATATAGTCGCAAATGGACAAGATCCCTCTTCTTAAAATGGTCAGGAAGCACGAAGAAGTAGGCAAGGGGCTCATAAGACATCGACTGATCCTCCACATTTCTGTGGAAGATGCCGTGCATCCTCTTGTCGAGGAGCTGTTATAGCGATCACACACTAAATTTTGTTGGTAAGTTACGAAAAAGATGAAAACTTCCTTACCAGTGCTAAGGAGGATATTATATTAGATATTATTAAAAATTTATTATGTATTCTATATTATTATTGTATTATATTATATAATTATATATTCCTCAACATCACAGATGTTTGTGGGTATTGCAACTACGCTGGATAACTGCAGCTAGACGTACACAATAGCCAAGTGTTGCATTTTACAGGCGCAAAAAAACACTCCACTTTCAATTACAAAAAAACAAGAACATTTTCCGGAAAAAGCTGTCTGTCAAGGACTTTAGATTCTGAGGTAAAAATATGACATTTAACAATTCATCCTTGTAAACGTATTTTGGATCTTGTGAAACCCCGAGTAGTTTAAAACACCTTAAGAATGTTTTATTAAGCGCCTAAAAGCCTCACTGAAAACTAGCCTCAATTTCGTCAAAAAAATCAAGGCCGTTAACACCTACTCTTTCGAGCTCCCCAAATGATCCAGCACCAAACTGGAAATTTTGAACAGAATGATCTGCATGCAGGTGACGTAACACCGAATGCACCACTCAAAATTCGGCATGTAAAAGTATAGTACTACCACATTGTTGGGGAGGAAGAGGCGTGTTGGATTTGCGTCAGTTGAGTGTATCAATCGCAGATTACACAACCGAATGCATAATTTCAATAGCAAGCGGGACAAACCACTTTACAACACCATCTGTGGAGAAGATAAGAATTACACACCTCTGAATCTCGCTGATCAGAATGACACGATCATCGCCAAATAATAGCTTGTAATAAAAAGCACTGAACTAATGTACATTTTTTAGCTTTTTGGCATTGTTTTTACTTTCTAAATTCCTATACAGGGTGTCCCAGACTCAAGTGTCCGGACTTGTATAGCCATATAAGAATGAAAAAAATAAATAGAAAATTCCTTTTCCAAAAATCAGTTGAAGTTTTAGTTTTTT
>CAKNXH010042438.1:1652-11842 GCA_932178445.1 Andricus quercusramuli
AATATTTATTATAATTGATATTGATAAATGATTATTATTATAAATAAGTAAATATTATGTAATATATAACGGTCACAGGCCGTGACACCCCCCAACTTAGATTTGAGTATTTTGAATGAAGTGAACAATACTCAAACTTTTCAATTGACTTGTAAATTGAATAGGTTTTCGTATAGATATAAAACATTTGAGTGAGTTGAATTTACTTTTGGGGCAGGTGTCTACGTTCTTGACTTAAAATTATTGTGAGAGCTGTATTTTCGTGGGAATAAGAGGAGTTTTCGGTTTAAATAGGATAGATGTAATAAAAACTGCAAGTCCTTCGGCCTCTTCTTCCTGCTCTATTATGATGCTAGGTCGTAAAGTCGGATAAAACGTTTGCGAACAGTATATTTCCACAGGTTCAGATGATATATAAAATTTATTTCAATGGTTGATTGATTGTGACAAAATATAATTGTGTAATTTCGAAGCTATTGTAACAGTGGGTTTCTTTTAATTATTTTCATAGTTAAAATTTCGCATAGGACGTGTACAATTGGTCGCATGATGTCCTCTTTCATAACATCACTCGCATGCGGATGTCCATTTATACAATTTTATTTTTTCGAAGTACATTTCTCGTATGTTTTGAATATTAGTATTATCTGGCGATTGGTCTTCGCTAAAATGATAGGTATCTGACAATGATCTTAAAATTTCTCGGGCAGCTTTATGCTTCGCTGTTTTTTTAGAAACGTTGGCTTGGCCAATTTTAACATATTTTTCGTCCAATTTCTTAATTTGGCATGTCACAATGAATACCTGAGATGGTGTTTTTGGATTCAAAACAGTTACTTCATAATTAGGTTTGGAAAAATCATATTCTATGCTAATTTCGCTGAGGGTCTGTACAGGACTGACAGATTCGCTTGGGTTTATCCTTGCATTTGCTGGTTCCATTTTGTTGAAACTTACATAGATTTGCAAAAAATGTTAATGTTGCAAAATGAAATTTAATTATTAGAGAAATTAACTATAAGATAAGAATAAATTATCTTTAATTAGAATTTGAAGATTAAAGGAAAATGTATATATATAAGTAGAGTAGTTTATATAAATTGATGTTAATTGATATGTTAAAAAATTCTAACTATTGGAAACTTGCGTATATACATTTTTGTTTGAAAGAACTAATTTATTAGACTATTTTGGAAATATATGTATGTTTTTAGGAACTGGTTTTGATTACAAAATGTTCTTATAATTGTTCTTACTGAATTTTAAACCTATCTGTTACTTTTATTTTCGTACTCGGTGTTCTTTCATTTTTTACTAAATATTAACCTATTGAATGCGGAGCTTTAAATTTCTCTTTCATACTACTCACAATGTATTTTGTTTCATCGTTGTCTTTGACAATTTTGAGATAGTATTGCTGTATATTAATATTATTATTTTTTTGTTGAAAAATCGTGAATGAAACAGGTCCTACAAGGTTTTACATACACGTAAGAAATAATAAATTAGTTTGTTTATGTGATATTGTGGATTGATAGAAGTAGTATGAATCTTTTAGTGATCATGTGTTGTTTAAGGACGTATTTCATATTACAGTTGTATGAAAATTTGTGTTAGTTATTACAGAGTAATTTGAGTTGATTTTTAAATGTATCTGTGACAATATTATATACAAATTATTTGAAAGCACATCTTCATATCTTTGTATAATGTGGTCAAGATGAAAATTGATTAGGCGTTGATAATTATTTCATTTTTCATATCCAAGCAAAACACGCACATTTTGGTCTATGTATTTTTCTATGCATTCCAGATACAGACTTGCAGTGATCGAGTATATTTTGACTGTATTCTACATTCGCAACACAGTGTTAAAATTATTTCTAATCTATTTCTTTTATTAACAAAATTTCGCGTGTGACAAATTTATAACGAGGTATATTCTTCCAGGAGTGATTTACTTATATTATTATTTGTGCGCCCTGTAAGAAAAACGTTATTATTTCGATTATACTAATAAATAATGGATCTCTTAATGTGATGTCTCATAAATGCAAAGAAAAATATTAAATATGTATTGTAAGAATAACATTTAATGTCAGTTTAATTAATATTTTGAGATAAGTTACTTTCTTTATGATTTCAGTAGTTTTCTGCATATTGTTAGTATAGAGAATATAAAGAAAAAGGAATTTTATTTAAAAACTATTTATTGTAATATGAAACTATTTAAAAATAACTTGTCACTTAGAAACTTCTGATTTGAAATATTTTTGATTTTTTTTAAACATGTCAGTAAAAAGTTCACATTTGGAAGAAATTAAATTGTTCTTAAAAGTTCAAAATAAAGATCTGTAGTATTTTCTATTTTTTGTTAATATATAACGAATTTGCTGTTTGCATGGCGTGCTTGATGTATAATTTTAGTAGGATAATTATTATTGTATGCCAAGACATTTCGGTTCTCGATGGCTGGATCCTAGAAAAGAAATGCAGACATGAATTAGTATTAACGAACATATGTGTTGTAAGGGATAGAACTCTGTCACCTTGAAGAAATTCGTCAATGATAAAGGAAGGAAATTACATTATTTTGAGGCTAACGTATTTTATCAATACTTCCTTCGTCTTGCATTGAGTGATTAATTAGTGGCACTTTTTTATTTAAAGAAAATATTATGTCTTTGCTTATGTTTACGTGTCGTTCTATCATGTTTCAATGTATTTATGTGGTTGAAATTGAATCTGTAATTTAATTTTTGAAAAAAATTTGCTCAAGATTTTGTTGCTTATATGTTTTGTTTGTTTTCCTTATTTTTTATTTGTTCTTGAATATCTATATGAGAGATCTTAAGTCTATTTATGTGTACAACTTTTGATGAGTTGCCTATTTTTATTTTTACGTTTCCTTTTCCTAGAATTTCTAGTACCTGATAAGGGCCTGAATATTGATTATCGAATTTTTTAATTTTTCCTCCTTCTAGTAAGAAGACTTTATCTCCTATTTTGAAATCTTGTGGGTTAATCTTTCTGTCGTAATATATTTTTGACTTTTCTTTGGCTGTTATTAAGTTTTTTCTTGCTACAGCTCGCATTTCATGTAGTCTTGTTATTAATTTTATTGTGTAGTCGTCGTAAGTTTCAAGTTTTTCGTGTGGTGGTGGTGGTTCGCTTGATGGTTGTCGTGCTATTTTTCCAAATACTAGCTCATATGGAGTACATTTTGTGCCTTCATGTACGCTTGTGTTATAAGAAAATGTTGCTAGTTCTAACCACTCATCCCATTCGGAATTTTTATCCACGAATTGTTTAAGATATTCTGATAGTGAGTGATGAGACCTTTCAAGCGATCCGTTTGATTGTGGGTGGAAGGCGGTTGTTTTAAACTGTCTGATTCGGAACCGTTTTGCTAATCGTCTTAATAAATTACTTAAAAAGTTTTTTCCTTGGTCTGTTAATACTCCTTTTGGTGAACCATAAATGCAAATAAATCTTTTAATAAAGGCGTCGGCTATAGTACTAGCTTGTTGATTTGGAAGGGGTATGGCTAATGAATATTTTGTAAAATTATCCTGGATGGTCAAAATGTTTATATTACCAGATGTTGTTTTAGGCAGTGGACCAACTATGTCCATAGAAATTTTTTCGAACGCTGTACCGGGTGTATCAGTAATAACCATTGGGCTTTTTGTTTTGACCCTAACTAATTTTTTTAATTGGCATTGTAAGCATAATTGTATGTATTTTTGAATATCTAATTTCATGTTTTCCCAAAAATGTTTCTGTCTAATTCTGTTGTATGTTTTTGTTACTCCTTTATGACCTCCTATTGCCGATGAATGTGCTTCTTCAATCAACTGATATCTTGTATCTTTAGTGGGATATTGTGTTATTCCCAAGCAAATAATAACTTTTATATTTGATTCGAAAAATGATGATTGTAATGTGTTTAATATTTCTTCCCATGGTATGTTATTTACATATGGTGTTTTTGTTATACTAAATGATTTTAATTTTAATTTTTCTGCTAAATTATGTAACGAGAATATGCTTAGTTTTATATTTTTCAATGTTTCTGTAAGATTATCTTTAATTTCTCCTTCAATGGGTAGTGCAATATGAAATTGCTTACCTTTTCGAATTTCTTTCGCAAGTCCTTTTTGAAGTTTAGTAAATTTTGGCAATTGTTGTCGTTTTTCGAGAATGCTGGACCCAAAATCACGAGGTTCTCCTTCAGTGGTTGTGAAATATACATAATTATCTTTCCTCATAGACATTTTGTCACGACATTCTACAATATTTTTGTTTGCATTAATTGGGGTGGGTATTGGGATTTCAATCGGGGGTGGTTCTGGGGGTGGGCGATTATCTATTGGATCTATCGCCGTTGGATTTTCAAGATGATCTTGAAGTATTTCACTTTCCTTTTCTTCGTTATTGTCAATATTATTTTCCTTGTCATTATCATTGATATTATCATCATTATCATTATTTATATTTTCATTATTATTATTTAGGTTTTCGTTGTCAGATTTATCATCAATAAAATTTTCATTGTCATACTCGAACTCATAGTTTTCTTCGTCATAATTATTTTCTTCGAAATTTTCTTCATTATCATTTTCTTCATCTTCATTGTCTTCTTTTCCATATCCTTCTTCTTCTTCTTCGTCTTGTTCTTCTTCGTCTTCTTCTGATACGCTGGAGCTTGAGTTATAATTCTTATCTTCATCTTCACTGGATTCTTGTATTTGTTCTTTATTAGATTTTCTTATTTTATTTGTTCTAAATTTTTCTTTTAAATAATTGAAATATTCGGGATCGGAATCTGAGTCTTCTGTTACTTGAGGATTTTTTATATTTTCTTTTCTAGGCCTACCTCTTTTTTTAGCTGTGGGAGTAGAGATTACCTTATTTTGATCGAGCGTAGCCTTGTATGGTCTATCTCGTTTATTGATTTTTAAATATTCCGATTGGAAATTATCTTTTTTATTTTTTACGCTTTCTCTCTTTTCATTTTCAAGAGCAGGGATTATATTATGTGAGTCGAGCATAGCCTTACGTGGTCTACCTCGCTTTTTGATTTCTAAATATTCTGATTGGAAATTATCTTTTTCACTTGTTAAGCTTCCTCTCTTTTCATTTTCAAGAGCAGGGATTATATTATGTGAGTCGAGCATAGCCTTACGTGGTCTACCTCGCTTTTTGATTTCTAAATATGTATTTCCTAATTGTTCTTTCGATTCTTCTTCCTGGAGTTTTTCTTCAAGTTTTTTATTTTCTCCTTCATAATTTTCATACATTTCTGGATTTTGATTTCTTGATTTACCTCTTGTTAACATAGCATTCCATTTTGATTCTTCTTGTTGATTTGATTTAATTATTTTATTTTTCTTCAAAGGTATTAAAAGATTTGTAATCATTGAACTCATTTTCTTTAATGTTTTTACATCTGGATTCTGAATGCTGACTTTAAATTCGTTAATTAGATGCTCATAGGCAGGATCATAATTTTTCTTTATTGATAATTGTTTTGATTTTTTCTTATTTGTCTTAAAACTTGGATTTTTGGACTGTCTTCTTATAGGATTTATTTCATTTTCGCAAGAAATGCCTTTAAAACTTGAACTTGTGCTTCCACTTGAAGTTGGTTCAACGTTAGTAACATTTATTTTAGTTTCAGTAATTTCGCTCTTTATTTCTTCTTGATTTAATATTTCTTGTGGATTTTTTATTTCTGGATTCAATAATTCTTCTGGATTACGTATTTCTTGATTTGATAATTCTTTATGAGTTCGTATTCCTTGATTTAATATTTCTTGGGGATTTTGTATTTCTTGATTTATTATTTCTTGGGGATTTTGTATTTCTTGATTCAATATTTCTTGGGGATTTTGTATTTCTTGATTTATTATTCCTTGGGGATTTTGTATTTCTTGATTCAATATTTCTTGCGGATTTTGTATTTCTTGATTCAATATTTCTTGTGGATTTTTTAAATATATATGGTTTGCAATTAATACTTCAGTGTCATTAGTTTCTTTGTTATTGTCTGTCGGATTTCTGGATAGCGCGTCGGCATTCACATTCATCTTACCAGCCTTATAGATTACGTCAAAATCGTACTCTGCTAATTTTAATTTCCACCTTGTTACGCGAGAACAAGGATCTTTGCAATTTTGAAACCACACTAATGGCTTATGATCGGTTACTAAGGTAAATTTTCTTCCGTATAAATAGGGTCGGAAATGGGTTACGGAAAATACAATTGCTAAAGCTTCTTTCTCGTATGTATCAAATTTTCGTTCGCTGTCGCTCAAAGATCGTGATGCGTATGCTATTGGCTTATCTTTACCGATTTTGCCTTGGGATAAAATACCTGCGACTGCATAACCAGAAGCATCGGTTGTTAAAATGAAGGGTTTGGTGAAATCAGGTCGTTGTAATAAGGGTTCTTCGCACAATTTGTTTTTTAGTGTATCGAATGCTTTTTGTTGAGCTTCTGTCCATTTAAATTCTACATCTTTTTTTAATAATTTATTCAGTGGGGCTGCAATGTTTGAGAAGGCTTCTATGAATTTTCTATAATATCCTGCAAGTCCTACAAATTCTTTAATGTTTTTAGGTTTTCTTGGAATTGGAAAGTTTCTTACTGCTTCTAGTTTTCTTGGATCTGACCTGACTCCTTCTTTACCAATGACATGTCCAAGATAAACTACTTCTGGACGCAAAAATTCGCATTTATCTGGCTGGAGTTTTAAATTTGCTTGTCTTAATCTGTTTGCTAATTTTGTAAATTTTGCTTCGTGCTCTTCAAGGGTATTCGCATATAAGACTATGTCGTCCAAATATACGAATAATTCGATTCCTTGAAGGCCGGTTAAAACGAGATCCATCAAGCGTTGAAAAGTTGCAGGTGCATTCTTTAAACCGAAGGGCATGCGGTCGAACTCATAGTGTCCGTAGGGTGTTGAAAAAGCAGTTTTGTGTGAGTCTTCCGGACTCATTTTTATTTGATGGAATCCACTGGCCAGGTCGAAAACAGAGAAATATTGTGCTTCTCCTAATTGATCTAAGATATCCGTGATATTAGGTAGAGGATAACAATCTCCTATAGTTTGCTCGTTTAATTTGCGGTAATCTAGAACCATTCGCCATTTTCGATTTCCGTGGGAATCAGGTTTTTTAAGTACAAGAAAAGCAGGTGAATTGTAAGGTGATTGAGATGGTTTTACTATTCTATTTTTTAATAGTTCATTGACCTGTCTAGTTATTTCTTCTCTTTGAACTTGGGGAAGTATGTATTGTCGTGTAAATATGGGTTGACTGTCTCCTGTAGGAATAGTGTGTTTTAGTATGTTAGTTGCTTCCAGTGGTTCGTCTGGGATTTGGAAAATGTCTTCATTTTTAATAATAAGTTTTTCAACATGAGTATATTCTTCTGGATTTAAATGCTCTAAGCGTAATAATTTCTTTATATTTTCGAGTTTACTTTCTTCGTTAATATTGAAAATTTGATGATATTGATTTTCTTGATTTTGTTGTGTGCCAAAATAATTAAATGTATGTTCAACTGGTTGCGATTCTAGATTTTGAGTTTGTTTTTGATTTGAAATTTGCGTAATATATTCCGGTATTTTAATTTCGTCGTGGTCTAAAAGTTCTACTGTAGGGACTGGAATTTCAACTGGATGAGGACGAGTGTTTGCAATCTTTAGATAGGCTTTTCCATTAATATTCGTAACTATTGCCTTTCCTAAAAATATGCCACTATTTGGTAACAGTTCAGGGATAAAACCGGTTTCTTTTTCTTTGTTTTTAACATGAACATAAAAATTGAAAATTGTTCTTGCTGGGATGGTTATTAATTCTTGAGCATCAAATGGATAATATTTTTCTTTTATTTCTAATTGTCTTTGTTCGTAATTGATCTTTACGTTATTGTTTCTAAAAAATTCTGTTCCTAAAACACCATCGTGTTCTACTGGGACTTCATTTGGTATTATATTAAAAATTGTAGGAAAACCAAAAATATTTATTGTTATTTGTCCTAATGTGAAAACTGGATGTACATTTATACCTGTTAATCTTAAACAATTTAATCTGTTGATTATTACATTTGATGTGATTATATTTTCTTTTATTAAATTTGGACCGGCTCCGGTGTCTATCATCATTCGAACTGGATTTTTTAAACCGTCAGTTGATAGTGTTATATAGGGAATAGTATTACTTATACTCATGTTTATTCGTTCTGTCTTAAAATTGTCTGTTTGTTGGGGGTCGGTTTCAGGTGCATTTAAAGGTTTGCTTGGGCCCCCCTCTGTGCACCAGTCCTGGGGAGGGCGTTGGAGTTTTCCTGGGGCATTGTTCGCTGTTCTTGTTGTTGTAGTTGGGAGCTTTGTTGGAAATTATTATTATTAATTCTTTTGTAACATTCGCTTATAACATGACCTGTCTTTTTACAGTAGTTGCAAATGATTGTTCCGTTCTGTGCATTATTCTGTTGAGGAGGGGTAGGGTTCGGCAGGTAGGTATTCGAGCTTCTTTCATTCCATTGAGGACCTTGACCTAGATTCTGTGGTCTCCATGGGGGTCTTTCCTGATTCTCTCTATTTCCCCATGCTTGATTTTGTGGTCCCGAATTGAACCGAGTATTTTTAAATTGATTTCTGTTATTATTCGAATATTGTCCTTGATTATTATATGATGTGGCTGCTTGCTGATAATTATTTGTAGTTGGTCTTGGATAATTTTGAAATTGTCGCGGATTATTGTTTATAAATTGCCTTTGGTTATTACCTTGAAATGGTATTTGAGTAATATTTGTGTACGGTTTTTGATTGTATCTTGGAAATTGTCTTTGAGTATATTGCTGAAATTGATTTTGAGGTTGGTTTGAATTTGATAATTGTTGAATAAGGCTTCTACATGTGGATGCTATGTGTCCAGTTTTTCCACAGAATTGACATGATATTATGTCTTCGCGAGTGATATTAACTTTATTATTTTGTATTTTATTTACTGTTACCTCATCTGGTTGAGGGAAATTTGATCTTTTTCTTAGTTCTTTTGTTGCGGCAATTGATCTTTCTATTTCTAACGCGCTATTAATTGTTTCTGAAAACGATAGAGATTTACCTATTCTAGTTTGAATTTCTGTTCTTAACCCTCTAATAAAACAATCTACTGCATCCTTTTCTAATTCTTCTAAAAAATTATCTCTCATTTTATTGACTTCTGTTGATGGAATGTGTTTATTTTTTGATCTATACGCGTCGGTGATTTTATCAGAGATTTCTTTAACTCGAGTTGCATAGGAAAGTACATTTTCGTTTTCCCACTGATAAATATTACCTAATTCTCCCTGTAACTGATATACTGTTTTTAACGGTGCATATACCGCTTTTAATTTATTTATTAGTTCCTCTACTGTATCATAAGTGTACCCGTAAATACATTTCCTAGCTTCCCCTGCAAGCTTACTTCTAAGAAGTTTAACCAAATTCGCTTCTACTTCAATTCCTGGTAGCATTGACCTCGCTTCTTCGCATGCCTCAACAAAATGACTAAAAGGGACGTTATTTGTTCCGTCAAATAATGGCACGACCTCTAGAGCGTCTCTGAGTGAGACCTGCTGGTTGGTAGGTAGTTTACTCATGTTTGATTTTTTTGAGTTCGGGTCTGATTCTGTATTTAAAAAGTATGAAGGATAACGTATTTCTGTTTTTGGTGTGAGGGGTTCTTGTTTTGTGAAATTTTCTGTGAATTGTTGCTTTTGGAATAGATTTAAGTCGTTTGATTCGTCTTTCTGTTGATTTTCAATAGCTGTTGAGTTTACTTTAGTTAGATCGTCGATATTGAAATTTGTGATCGTCACCTCGTTTACGTCTAAGGTATCGTTTTGCAAGTGATTTAAATTAGAAGAAATAATTAAACTTTTATCTTCGGAATTTTCTTCGGGATTTGGGCAAATTGTTATGTCGTTTTCGTCTGCTGGGTCTAAATCGGGTTCTGAGGTTTTTCTAATATTTTTAGGAAGCTCTTGGTTACGCGCAATTATTTCCGCTAGTTCGGGATTTTGTAATACTTGTTGACGGGTTATTGGCTTGTGTGATTCAGAGGATTGAGTCGACATTTATATTTTTCATTATAATGGGTCGAAATGGATCGTAATTAAAGTTTTACAG
>CAKNXH010042446.1:0-10981 GCA_932178445.1 Andricus quercusramuli
TTTAAAATATAAATCCTTTCACAGTTTGAGGATTTCCTCTTTAAATCCTTGTCCAGCTGGAAGATTTCAAATATAAATCGTTGTCCAGCTGGAAGATTTGAAATGTAAATCTTTATCCAGCTGGTAGATTCCAAATATAAATTATTGAGCTGCTGGTGCTTTTCAAATATAAATCCTGGTTGAGTATGAATATAATCCCTTTTTCAGATAGTGGATTCCATCTATAAATGCTCTTCCAACTAATGGATTCTAAGTATTAATCCTTGTCCAGCTAATGAGTTTTAATTATAATTTGTTATTAGTTGAAGGGTTTCAACTATAAATCCTTGTGCAGCTGGTTTATTGCAATTATAATTCCTCATCCAGCTAGTGGATTCACACTATGAATGCTTGTCCAGCTGGTTCCAAATCCTGTTTCAGCTAATGGATTCGAAACATAAATCATTCTCCAGCTGTGAATCCTTTTTCAGCTGGTGGATTATGGCTGTAAATCCTTTGGCTAAAAGATTATGGGTATAAATCCTTTTTCAGTTTGTTGATTCGAACTGTGAATCCTCTTTCAGCTGGTGGATTTAAATGTGAATCCTTTTCGAGCTGGTCAATTCCAGTTTCAAATCCTCTTTCAGCTGGTGGATTTAAATGTAAATCCTTCTGTCCAGCATTTAATCCTTTTCCCGCTGGTGGATTACAGTTCTAAATCCTTTTCCAGCTGGTATATTCTAGCTCTAAATCCGTTTTCGGCTGAAAGATTACAGATATAAATACTTTACCAACTGGCTGATTTCAACTGTCAATCCTTTTTCTAGCTGTTGGAATTCAACCGTAAATCCTTGTCCAGCTGATCAAATCCAGTTTCAAATTTTCTTTCGGTTAGTGAATTTAAATCTAAATCCTTCTGTTCAGCATTTAATCCTTTTCCTGCTGGCGGATTACAGTTCCAAATCCTGTTTCAGCTGATGGATTCCAAATATAAATCATTCTCCAGCTGTGAATCCTCTTTCAGCTGGTGGATTATAGCTCTAAATCCTTTTTTGGCTGGAAGATCACAGCTATAATTCATTTTCCAATTGGTTGATTTCAACTGTAAATCCTTTTTCCAGCTGTTGGATTTCAGCCGTAAATCCTTATCCAGCATCTAACTTTGCTAGAGACTTGTTTCAGAAGTTTTTCTGTCCTTTCAAGTTAGTTACTATAATGCAATTCATACCACTCTCAAATTTACAACTTTGAAAAATTTGTTCGAACTGTTTTTGATCAGTTTTGTACAAAATTCTTGTTCCTAATCATCAGAGCAATGTTGAAATATCAACTATATCGAAGATTGGAAAATCAAAATGAGCTTGATGTATAATTTATAAAAGATGTGTCTGAGTCCGGTTTAATCATGACTGGAAAAAAGGCCCACTGCCTTTTTTCCATCAATGACCTCAATTGATATTCGAAAATGCTATCATCCTTCTTAGAAGAAGTTTCGAGAAACTGAATATTCTCTTCTCCTTATCGCAATCTGAGCAAAAAATTCTCATTGACAAAAAATGGTCTCCTCATGACATCTGGCTATCTAGAGTGATCCCCAAATCTTTTTATCTCTGAAGGTGTGCATGTATAGTTAGCATCGATTATAAGTCGTTGCTGATGACAATAGACCCACCGGATTGTGACCCATACCGGACCAGTGCAGGTGAAAAAAAGAAAAAGAAAAGAAAGACGATTAGAGAGCGAAAATAAAAGAAAAAGGCGGAGTGTAAAAAGAATAAGGCCCTGGTTTCGAGTTACTCGCGAACGGTAGGCCCACCATAAGGTCCAAGTTTGGGACCTGTTAAAATCGTTCGTGTGTGGTTTGTCAGATTTCTGACTCAATTAAAAAAAAAAGAAAAAAGACGAGTTTTAGAAGCCCATTATCATAATCACAAATTAATTAGCGGCTTCTTAACTTCTTAAATATTCTCTGATGAAATGATCTGTTAATAAGTTGAAATATGACGTTTCGTTTGAAGACGGTGGCGACCGAATCGAGAATTTTTAGTAGAACTGGTATTTTATATTAAACGGTCAATATCTTTACAAATAGCTATTCAAAATTGTAATTACAAATATAATTTAAAAATGTAGAAATATTCCGACTTTGACACCTTTTCGAGTTGTTGGAATCTTGATTTAAATCATTTTCCAGCTGATGATTTCCAAATATCTTTTTTTAAGAATATTTTATCCAACTAGTGGATTCCAACTGTAAAGATTTATCCAGTAGGTGAATTCCAAAATTACATCTATTTCTTGCTGATTGATTAAACCAATAAATCCTATTCCAGTTGGCGAATCACTATTATGAATCCTTTCCCAGATGGAATAATCAAACTATGAATGAATATTCATCAGTAGGATTCCAACAATAAATTATTATCGAACTGGCAGATTCCAACTGATCCAATTGATTCTAACTTATCCACGTGATGGATTTCATTGGTAAATTCTCATCCAACTGGTAGATTGCAACTGCAAATCCTTATCTAGTTGGTGGAATCCAACTTGAAATCTTTTTCTAGCTGATTGATTCAACCTATAAATCCTTTTCCAATATTCGAACTATAAATCCTTGTTCATCTGCAAGATTGTAACTATAAATCATCACCCAACTGGTAGATTCAGCAAATGAATCCTTCTGCATTTGGTGGGTTCCAACTATAAATCTTTGTTCAACTTATTGATTAATTCTTAAAATCTTTTTCCAGTTCGTCGATTACAAATATGAATCAGCTGAAGGTTCCAAACTATTCATTCAAATGATAAATCCTTATCCAGCTGCTGGATTCCAATCATAGATTCCTTTTTCAGTTGGAGTATTCCAAATATAAATCCTCATACAACTGGGGGATTCGAATTATAAATCCTTACCCAACTGGAGGTTTTCAACTATAATTCCTTATCCAATTGGTAGAATAAAATTTAAAATCCTTATTCAGCTTGTGGATTCCAATTAAAAATCCTTATCCAGATGGTGGATTCCAAGTTCAGATCCTTTTTCAGTTGGAGAATTCCAAATATGAATTCTTATCCAACTATTGGATTTCAATTGTACATTCTCATCCAGCTATATGATTCTAATAATAAATTATCATCCAACTTGTGGATTCCAATTGTGAATCCTTATCGAATTGGGGAATTCCAACTATAAATCCTATATATCCTTATCTAACTGGCGGATTCAAATTGTGAATCATTATCTAACTGGTGGATTCTTAATATAAATCTTAACTAACTGAAGGATTCCAAATTTAAATTCTTATCCAGCTAGAGGAATCCAATTATAGATTCTTATCAAGTAGCATGATTCCAAAGATAAATCCTCATCCAACTGGTGGATTCCAATTATGAATTCTCATCCAGCTGGATGATTCCAACTATAAATACTTATCCAGTCGGAGAATTCCATCTATGGATCCTTATCCAACTGACGGATTCTAATTATAAATCCTTATCTAAGTGGAGGATTCCAACTATAAATCTTCATTTAACTAGAGGATTCCAATTAAAAATCATTATCCAACTAAAATTCTCATCATAAATCCTTGTCCAGCTGGTGGACTTCAATTATAGATCCTTTTCCAGTTGGAGAATTCCAATTATGAATCCTTATCTAATTGACGGATTCTAATTATGAATCCTTATCCAACTGCAGGATTCCAACTATAAATTTTCATCTTACTGGAGGATTCCAATCATAAATCATTATCCAACTGGTAAATTCCAATTATAACTCCTTATAAAGCTGGTGGATTCCAATGTTAGATCCTTTTTCAGTCGAAGAATTCCAAACATGAATTCTTATCCAACTGGTGGATTCTTGTAAATTCTCATCCAGCTGGATGATTCTAATAATAAATTCTTATCCAGCTAGTGGAATCCAATTATACATTCTTATCCAGTTGGATAATTCAAAAGATAAATCCTAATCCAACTGGTGGATTCCAATTATAAATTTTCATCCAGCTGGATGATTCCAACTATAAATACTTAACCAGTCGGAGAATTCCATCTATGGATCCTTATCCAACTGACGGATTCTAATTATAAATTCTCATCTAACTGGAGAATTCCAATTATAAATCCTCGTCCAATTGGCGGATTCTAATTATGAATCCTTATCCAACTGCAGGATTCTAACTATAAATTTTCATCTAACTGAAGGATTCCAATCATAAATCATTATCCAACTGGTGAATTTCAATTATAAATCCTTTATTCAGCTGGTGGATTGCAATTATAGATCCTTTTCCAGTTGGAGAATTATGAATATAAATTGTTATCCAACTGGAGGATTCCATTTATAAATCATTATCCAGCTGGATGTTTTCAAAAATAAATTCTTATCTAGGCTAGTGAATTCCAATTATAGATCCTTATTCATTTGGATCATTCCAAATAGAAATCCACATCCAACTGGTGAATATCAATTGTAAATCTTTGCCTTACTGGAGGATTTCAACTTTGAATCCTCATCCATCTAGTGGATTCCAACTACAGACCTTTATCCAGTTGGATAATTCCAAATAGAAATCCTTATCCATCTGATAAATTCCAATCATAAATCCTTATCCAGCAGGTAGATTCCAATTATAGATCCCTTTTCAGTTGGAGAATTTCATATATAAATGCTAATCCAACTGGTGGATTCCATTTATGGATCCTTATCCGAATGCAGAATTCCAACTATAAATTTTCATCTAACTGGAGGATTCCAGTCATCAATCATTATCCAACTGATAAATTCCATTTATAAATCATCATCTAGCTCGAGGATTCCAAATAGAGATCCTTATCAAACTGACGAATTCTCATTATAAATACTTATCTAACTGGAGGATTCCAACTATACATCTTAATCTGAATGCAGGATTCCAATTATAAATCGATATCCAACTGGTGAATTCCAATTAGAGAACCATATCCAGCTGTTGGATTCCAATTATAAATCGTTTCCCAGTTGGTTAATTCCAATTATGAATCCTTATCCAGTCCGAAGATTCCAACTATAGATCCTTATCCAACTGACGGATTCTAATTATAAATCCTTATTTAATTGGAGGATTCCAACTACAAATCCTTATTCAGCAGGTAGATTCCAATTATTGATCCTTTTCCAGTTGGAGAATCCCAAATATAAATCCTTATCCAACTGGGGGATTCCAATTATAAATCTCCAATCAACTGGAGGATTGCGTATTTGAATTCTTATCCAGCTAGTGAATTCCAATCATGGATCCTAATCTAGATGGTGGATTCCCATTATGGATCCTTATCCAGTTGAAGAATTCCAAATATAAATCCTTAACCAACTGGGGGATTCCAATTATGAATTCCTATCCAGCTGGATGATTTCAACAATAAATCTTCATCCAACTTGTGGATTCCAATTATAAATCCTTATCTAATTGGGGAATTCCAGCTATGAATCCTTATCTAGTCCGAGGATTCCAACTATAAGTCCATATATAACTAGCGGATTCTAATGATGAATCCTTATCTAACTGGAGGATTTCAACTTTAAATCCTTATCCAACTAGTGGATTCCAACAAAGGACCTTCATCCAGTTGGATAATTCCAAATAGAAATCCTTATCCTACTGATAAATTCCAATTATAAATCTTTATCCAGCAGGTAGATTCCAATTATAGATCCTTTTCCAGTTGGAAAATTCCAAATATAAATCCTTATGCAACAGGGGGAATCCAATTATAAATCTTCATTCAACTGGAGGATTGCTAATTTAAATTCTTATCCAGCTAGTGAATTCCAATTATGGATCCTTATTCATTTGAATAATTCCAAATAGAAATCCTTATCCAACTGGTGGATTCCAGTTATAAATCCTTATCTAACTGGAGGAATTTAATTAAAAATTCTATCTAGCTGGATGATTCCAACAATAAATCCTTATCTAACTAGGGAATTCCTACTATAAATCCGAATCTAACTGGTGGGTTCCAACTATGAATCTTGATCTGAATGCAGGATTCCAATTAGAAATCATTATCGAACTGGTGAATTCCAATTAGAAAAACTTATCCAGGTGGGTGATTCCAACAATAAATTCTCCAATTATGAATCCTTATCTGAATGGGGAATTCCAACTATAGATCCTTGTCTAGCTTGCGAATTTTAATTATGAATCTAACTGGAGGATTCCAACTATAAATCTTTATCTAACTGGAGGATTTAAACTTTAAATCCTTATGCAGCTAGTGGATTCCAATTGGATTCTTATCCAGTTGGATAATTTCAAATAAACATCCTTATCCAACTGGTTAATTCCAATTATGAATCCTCATCCAGTCGGAAGATTCCAACTATAGATAGTTATGCAACTGACGGATTCTAATTATAAATCCTTATCTAACTAAAGGATTCCAACTAGAGCTCTTTATCTAACTGGAGGTTTCCAATCATAAATCATTATCCAACTGGTAAATTCTAGTTGCAAATCCTAATTCAGCTGGTGGATTCCAGTTATATATCCTTTTTCAGTTGGAGAGTTCCAAATATAAATCCTTAACCGACTGGGGGATTCCAATTATGAATTCCTGTCCAGCTGGATGATTTCAACAATAAATCTTTATCCAACTTGTGGATTCCAATTACAAATCCTTATCTAATTGGGAAATTCCAATTAGGAATCCTTATCTAGCCCAAGGACTTCAACTTAATATCCTTATCTAACTAGCGAATTCTAATTATGAATCTTTATCTAGCTGGAGGATTTCATCTATAAATTTTCATCTAACTGGTGGATTCCAACTATACCCCTTTATCGAGTTGGATAATTTCAAATAGAAATCCTTACCCAACTGATAAAATCCAATTAAAAATCCTTGTCCAGCAGGTAGGTTCCAATTATAGATCCTTTTCCAGTTGAAGAATTCCAAATATAAATCCTTATCCAAGTGGGGGATTCCAAGAATAAATTCTTATCCAACTTGTGGATTCCAGTCATAAATCCTTATTCAACTAGGGAATTCCAACTATAAATCCTTATCTAGCCTGAGTATTAAAACTATAAATCTTTATCTAACTGGTGGATTCGAACTTTAAATCCTTATCCAGCTATTGGATTTCAATTATGGATCCTTATCCAACTGGTAACTCCCAATCTTAAATCCTAATCTAGCTGGTGGATTCCAATTATAGATCCTTTTCCAGTTGGAGAATTCTAAATATAAATCCTTAACCAACTGGGGGATTTCAATGATGAATTCCTATCCAGCTGGATGATTTCAACAATAAATCTTCATCCAACTTGTGGATTCCAATTTTGAATCCTTATCTAATTAGGGAATTCCAGCTAGGAATCCTTATCTAGCCCGAAGATTTCAACTAAAGGTCCTTATCTAACTAGCGGATTCCAAATATGAATCCTTATCTAACTGGAGGATTTCAACTACAAATCTTTATCTAACTGGTGGATTCCAACTATAGACCCTTATCCAGTTGGATAATTCCAAATAGAAATCCTTATCCACTCCCATTATAGATCTTGCCCCAGTTTGAGAATTCCAAATATAAATCCTTATCCAGCTGGATGATTCCACCAATGAATCCTCATTCAGCTGGATGATTCCAATTATAAATACTTATCCAAGCGATGGATTGCAATTATAAACCCTGATCCAATCGGAGGTCCCAACTATAGATCCTTATCCAACTTTCGGATTTTAATTATAAATCCTTATCCAATAGCTGAAGCCCACTTATAAATCATTACCCAACTAGAGATTTCAAACTATGAATCCTCATCCAACTGGTGGATTCCAATTACAAATATTCATCCAACTCGGGGATCACAGCTCTAGATCCTTTTCCAGTTGGTGTATTCCAGCTGGTGTAAAATTTATTGACGCTTAAGAGTGACTAGTCAATGAACCGATTTCTTTGAACATTTTTTAAAGTAATTTAAATATCCTTTGATTGTTTAAAAAAAGAAACTAGTCTTGATTAATATTTGATCAATAGATAATTAATTTCGAAAAAAGAGTCTCGTCTGAGAGAAGCCGACAAAAAATTGCATGAATCACGCGAAAAAATAATTAGATACCTGCTCAGCCATAAATCAATCGGCTGATCTTTAACATCGGACTATACCGAGAATCGCTGGTCGGCGAAAAGAATTCAGTTTCCCGTATTTCGAGAAACAGGAATTTCTATGATGAATTCATATGCATATTTGTGTACATATATGTAGGTACACATTTCGTTTCTGCCTCCCTCGCGAGACCTATACTCCACAGGTCTACCTGATTCCGCTCTTATCACGATCCTTGATCTTTGAATAACGATTCCTTCGAGATTTATGTGAGATAGTCCAGAGTCCATGAATCTTCTGTAAGCGTGTCTCAAACAGTTGCTGAACGCAAAAATACGAGACATGTTTCACGATTATTTCGGTTTAATTGGTACAAAAATATCGCAAGTCTAGCCTTCAGTGTTTTCATTAATTTGATTAAGAGCTCATTCGGGAATCATTAGAAAGTATGAGAAATTGTTAGAAAGTTTGAAAAATCATCTGTAACTTGCGCGATCAAAGTGGCAAGAAAAAATCCAACTAGTAGATTCCAACTTTAAATACCAATTCAGCTGGTGGATTAAAAATATGAATACTTTATCAGCTGGTTGAGTTAGGCTATGAATCCTTTTGAGCTGATGAATTCCGAATGTGAATCCTTTTCCAGCTGATGTATTTGAACTATGAATCCTTGTCCAGCTAGTGGATTCCAACTATAAATCCTTATCCACCAGGTGGATTTCATCTATAAATCCTTGTTCAGCTGGTGGATTCAAAGAATACAACTCATCTCCTGCTTGTCGATTTAATCCATAAATCCTGTTCCAGTTGGTGGACTACCACAACGAATCCTTTTCCAGGTGGACTATTCGAACCCTAATCGATTGTTTATCTGCAGGATTTCAACAATAAATTATTATTTAACTGGTAGATTCCAACTCGAAAGGCTTAGTCGTCAGTGTTTTCACTAATTTGATTAAGATCTTGTTCAGGAATCATCAGAAAGTATGAGAAATTGTTAGCAACTTTTAAAAATCATCTGCAAGTCGCACGATATAGGTTGCAAAAAAAAGTCCAACTAGTAGATTCCAACTATAAATACTAATTCAGTTGGTGGATTATAAATATAAATGCTCTTTCAGCTGGCGGATTCCAAATCTGAATGCTTTTTATGGTAATGGATTCCAATTATAAATGTGTATCTAACTGGAGGATTCAAACTATAAATTCTTATCCAGCCGGAGGATTCCAACTATAGATCCTTATCCACCTGGTGAATTCTAATTATAAATCCTTATCTAGCTGGAGGATTCCAACTATAAACTTTATCTAACTGGAGGATTCCAATTATAAATCATTATCCAACTGGTAAATTCCTATTATAAATCCTTATCCAGCGGGTGGATTCCAATGTTAGATCCTTTTTCAGTTGGAGAATTCCAAACATGAATTCTTATCTAACTGGTTGATTCCAATTATAAATTCTCATCCAACTGGTTTGATTCCAATTATAAATCCTTATCGAACTGGGGAATTACAACTATAAATCCTTATCTAGCCCGAGGATTCCAGCTATATGTCCTTATTTAACTGGCGGATTATAATTAGAAATCATTATCCAACTCCTAAATTCCAATCATAAATCCTCATCTAGTTGGTGGATTCCAATTATAGATCCTTTTCCAGTTGGAGAATTCCAAATATAAATCTTTATCCAACTGGTAAATTCTAATTATAGATTCTTTCTAGCTGGATGATTCCAACAATACATCCTTATTCAACTTGTGAATTTCAATTATAAATCCTTATCTAACTGGGGAATTCCAATTATAAATCCTTATCTAATTGGAGGGTTCTAACTATAAATCTTGATCTGAATGCAGGATTCCAATTAAAAATCATTATCCAACTGGTGTATTCCAACTAGAAAACCTTATCCAGCTGGGTGATTCCAACAATAAATCCTCACTCAACTTGTGGATTCCAATTATAAATCCTCATCTGAATGGGGAATTCCAACTATAAATCCTTATATAGCACCAGGATTCCAACTATAGATCCTTTTCTAACTGGTGAATTCTAATTATGAATCGTTATCTAACTTCAGGATTCCAACTATAAATCTTTATCTAAGTGGAGGATTCGAACTTTAAATCCTTATGTAGCTAGTCGATTCCAATTATGGATCCTTATCCAGTTGGATAGTTCCAAATAGACATCCTTATCCAACTGGTTAATTTCAATTATGAGTCCTCATCCAGTCGGAAGATTCCAACTATAGATCCTTATCCAACTGACGGATTTTAATTATAAATCCTTATCTAACTGGAGGATTCCAACTAGAACTCTTTACCTAAATGAAGGATGCCAATTATAAATCATCATCCAGCTTGTAATTTCCGATTACTAACTCTTATCCAGCTGATGGATTCCAATTATATATTCTTTTCGAGTTGGAGAATTCCAAATATAAATCTTTATCCAACTGGTAAATTCTAATTATAGATTCTTTCTAGCTGGATGATTCCAACAATAAATCCTTATCTACTTGTGAATTCCAATTATAAATCCTTATCTAACTGGGGAATACCTACTATAAATCCTCATCTAGCCCGATGATTCCAAATAGAAAACCTTATCAAACTGACGAATTCTAATTATAAATCCTTATCTAATTGGAGGGTTCCAACTATAAATCTTGATGTGAATGCAGGATTCCAATTCAAAATCATTTTCGAACTGGTAAATTCCAACTAGAAAACCTTATCTAGCTGGGTGATTCCAACAATAAATCCTCACTCAACTTGTGAATTCAAATTATAAATCCTCATCTGAATGGGGAATTCCAACTATAAATCCTTATCTAGCACCAGGATTCCAACTATAGATCCTTTTCTAACTGGTGAATTCTAATTATGAATCGT
>CAKNXH010042447.1:0-23805 GCA_932178445.1 Andricus quercusramuli
TTTTTTTTTAGATGGCAGTTGTTCTTAGTGGTACCCTGTGGTGGTTGTTTAACTTACGCATAATACGCATAATTTTTTTTTCAATTTTTTTGCAATTCGGAAAAATACGTATCGTCTCATTTCCTTTTGAAGAGAACATACTACTTCCTAAGATATTCTACGATTTCAAGTGTAGAACCGTGCTTGATTGAAATATAAGGATGCCGCTGTGAACTCGCTAATGATAATCGATAATAATTTTGCAGCTTCCTTCCAAATTATTCACTGAATCATTTACAAATTCTGTAAATCATGTCAAATTATGGACTTGTTGTATGCACATATTTGTTATGTTGTTGCTTGCAAAAAAATAAGGAAAAGGTGCATTACGTCGAATCGTAAAAATTAGGTATGGTGAGGAGGGGCAGCGCTGATGATTTTTTTAATGTTGATAACTTGTAGAATTGATCCATTCTTTTCTCACTTCGAGTTCTACGTTATTGTATATCATATTTATACAAGTATCAATTACATGAATGAAACAATGATTTCGATGATTTATTTATTTCTAACAAGCTGTATTCCATCGGCTTTGCCCCCCATCGCGGGGTAAAGCCGAAGACAACTTTTTATAAAATTAAAAACATCTAAAGATGGGAAAATATGATGGTTTGCTTCCGTCGTATCTCGTGTACTGGATGAATTACCTTTAATCATATCCAGCAAGAAGAATAAGTTATTTTGAATTAAAATAGTGACAGCTGTGACATAAGCTCTGATTCGTCGACATTCTGCTAGAAACGAGCTTCTCGAAATGTTTCTACCATAACAATATAAAAGACCTGCTGTACTGACTAGATTGAGAATAATGATATTCAATAGTTTCTTCCATGTAGCCCAGGAGATAAGTGGCTGTTCTACATCACCGATCATACCTGTATAACGACTTTCAAACCATTATCTTGGTCGCGCTTATCCGCCTGATGAGGCCTCAATGATTTACGACATTTTATATATTTTGGACTTCAATTACGTTGAATTATGAATAACTACATGATGTGATATTGTTTAATCTGTTGAAATATAACATTCGTATACTGTACGTATCGCCAATAATGTTCAAAGCTTTATATTTCTATCAACGAATCTTCCATTCTTTCGTGAGCAACACAGTTTTCTGCATAATTTCTTTTCTACAATGTGAATTTTCAAGATTTTAGTTGGTAATACTATCTCCTTGATGAATTAGGTTTATTCAATGCAGAGTAGAATTCAAATCGTTAAATAATATCAATGATATGAGCAGATTCACATTTGCCGCACCGGTCGGTGCTGCCCCTCCTTACCCTAAGTATTTTACAAAGAAAATTATGATTTGGATATCTTGAATAAGAAATGTCAATTTCTCATTGGAAATATCAAAATCTGTACACCCGTTCGCAAAGATTCGTTACTTTCAGATATCCAGATAGTGCACTCCGAGACATTTAATGTAAAAATTAATTAAAATTCAAATCACTCCATGCAGCAGACTTTGAACTTATAATGGGAAGGCCTGAGAGTGGAAATGCAAATCGAGGTTGCGTCAGCATAATTCGAAGGGTTATTGAATCACAGCAAAAAGTGCAAATATCATTGATTCTATTGTTATACTAATTGGTCAGTTATCTGAAGAGGCTCAGCAAGTGCCAAATGACGACCGTAAAAGAGCTCGAGAAAATAATAGAAGAGAATCATCTCCAATCAAAATGCACGACGATTTGTTGCACTTTTTTTGCGTTCTGTCGATTTTCGTTTGGGAAGCTTCGGGTATCAGTTTCTTCAAATTGAGAGATCACTGTTTCCAGAAGCTAAAACACTGCTTTTGAATAATATGTGACTTCATTGGATTAAGACACATTCGAAGTTGTCAATCGGCAAAAAATGGAGATAATATGCATTCGTGTATAACAATTGTTTGAAATAATGAATAATTGTTGTCAATTTACAAAGCTTCATAGCAAAAAGTCATCGGAAAGACATTCTCAGTTGATTCCGTATACAGAATTTGAGACCATTCTTTGCAACTGTGAATTTGTGTATAAAAATTGTTCAAATAATTGACATTGTTGTCAATTTGCAAAGTATCACAGCAAAGAGTCATCAGAAAGACATCCCTAGTTGATTCCGTAACAAAAATTGAGCCTATCAATTGGAAAATCGCCCAGCTGTGGATTTGTTTATAAAATTGTTCAAATAATGAATAATTGTTGTTAATTTGCAAAGTATCTTAGTAAAGAGTCAACGGGAAGGCATACCAAGTTGATTCCGTCAATATTAATTTAGCCTAATCATTGAAAAGTTGCCAACCTGTGAATTTGTTCATAAAATTGTTTAAACAATTACCAAGGAGCATCTTTTCTCAACGAATGGTAACGGAACATTCATTTTTCACATGGTATACAAAATCCATTAATGTCAATGAGTTAAACATTGCCAATCCCAAAAAATGACTTCTCATATTTAATTTGTTTCTAACAGAAAAACAGTTTTTTTTAAAATTATTTTTACCACCTGGAAATTATTTCCATATAGTTTTAACACTGTTCAAAGATCTCCGTTGACCAGTCTGAATGTTTTGAACGAAACGACACTCGGGAAAAGTTTAGAAAAATTTCAACTTTGTTGTTAAAAAACAAATTTTTAAACAATTTAAAAAAATCTGATCACACGAATCTTTTTAAAATTTGAAAAGCTTCCATAAAAGAAGTTTAAATCGGATGTAAAGTGTAGGCACATTATTTCTATGATCATTAACAGGGGTGCCTTTCCTACCACGATAAGAAGTTGGAAAGGGAAATCTATGTCACCTACATCATTTTTGTGACCAGTAACGGGGGTGCCTTACCGCCCTTCTCCCATAGAACGTTGGAAAATGAAACCTAAGTGGCCCTAATTATTCTTGTAACCTGTCACAGAGATGCCGTGTCGCCCCCGATGAAAAGTTGGAAAGGGGAACCTATGTAACCTACATTTCTTCTGTGACTAGTGGCAGAGGTGCTCCTCCCCAATGATGCGTTGGAGAGGGAAACCTAAGTGACCTACATTGTTTCTATTATCAGTCACAGGGGTGCCTTTCCGCCCTCGATAAGAAGTTGGAAAGGGAAATCTATGTGACCTTAATTATTTCTGTGACCAGTAACGGGGGTGTCTGAGATTAGCGTTTTTGGTTTGCTATATGCTGAAAAATATTGTTTTAAATATGCGATCACCTCTGCGGAAGTCGTGGACTTTGTCGGGTATAATTTAATAAATTTAGAGAATGCATCTATCACTACCAAAATATGCTTTTTCCATGGGACCCGCGAATCAACAATATCTTCATGATCAATGTGTATAGTTACGTAAGACCTAGTATCCCTTATAATCATCAACGTTTAGACCTCAGCCTTACACACCGACGGAGCATAGGCGATACACTTACAGCAATTATTTATGTGATCAAAAATTTTCATGAGCATTTTCGGAAAACAGTAGCTTTTACAAATGGTTTCGTACACCTTTTCTGACACTATGTGACCCAAGTTGTCATGATATTTGAGGGAATATTTTTCTCCGTTTCCCTCGGTACATAGAATAACCATAAATCATCTTTATTGCGATACACAACTCCGTTCCTCGACTCATAATACTTATCTTCGGAATCATCTAATTGCTTTTGTAATTCGAGAATTAATTTTTTCCTTTTTTGCGCCAATGCCAAATTTCGCTCAAAAGAATTGTCCTCTACGACACAGATGCGATTCACTCTGCTAAGAGCATCCACGTGGGATATGCGCTTACCTTCGCGGTGTTCTGTAACATGATCGTAACTTTGGAGTTCCACGACCCACCTTCCAATTTTAGGACTTATGTCACGTTTTTCGAGTGCTAATGCGAGTGAATTACAGTCTGTGACAATTTTGAAAGATCTTCTCCATAGATAAATTTGAAACCTCCGGGGGGCATAAATCATGGCTAGCATCTCCAACTCAAAACTGTGTTGTTTCATTTCAGTCTCTGTCGGGCGGTCAGAGAAATGAAAGATGGGGTGAAACTTCAAATCTTTTTTCTATTGTAAGAGTACAGCTCCGAAACCAATTGCACTTGCATCACAATGCAATTCGGTCTCGTCGCGAAGGTCGAAAATCGCAAGAATAGGTTACACTGGGAAATTTTCTACTGCTTTGATTTCATATTTTGTTGGTTTGATGCCTTGTTCCTTAATCTCATAGCTTAAAAACTCAATTGTTGTACAAAGAAACTTGCATTTATCTAACCTTAAGTCAAGCTTGTTTGCTTGACGCACATTCGAAGTTTTTCATTCTTCTTCTTAGTAAGAACAATGGGTGAGGCATACTCTTAATTACTCGCTCTTATACGCTTCTGCTTTATTAAATAATCTAATAATCCCTTAAGTACATTTTTCTCGTTTTTCTTCGCTCATTTCTCTCTTTTGTTCTCGAATCTTGCGACCTTTATGCCGTTGCATACTCTACTTGAAATAATTCTTGAACTTTATTTCAAAAACAATGTCTATCTCTGGATTAATTTCTATACCTGCACTTTCCTCTTTGCCTATCCCTTCCACGTCTATTTTTAAAATTTCGTTCACTGCCTCTTCGAGCAAATTTCCCTTTCAATAAATTCTAAACCAAAACATTTGAAAGCATCTCACCCAAGCAAAACAGGTGCATGCATCGTACCATCATCCACAAGAAACAAATATATTTCACGGATCATACCTATCATTTCAGCAGTCACGATTATTGCACTGAAGGCGTTCAGCTTCGAACTATTGATGCCAACATGTTGCTTACAATTTGCATCAAACAGTTTTACAAGGCTTGGTTTCAGTAAACTTCTTTTTATTAGGCTCACTGCACT
This sequence comes from Andricus quercusramuli, assembly GCA_932178445.1. NCBI lineage: Eukaryota > Metazoa > Arthropoda > Insecta > Hymenoptera > Cynipidae > Andricus > Andricus quercusramuli. Next base: position 4,885 of record CAKNXH010042447.1, read on the forward strand.
ACCACTATCAAGGAGCACACATTGTTACATAGCTCACCATCTTCCCTCAGTTGAAGCTTAGCCATGCGATGAAAATCGTCCTCCTCTTCTTCGACGTATGCAATCTTCTGGTCTAAAATCTTCTTTCTCTTGGGCAGTTTCAGATCATATCACACATTGAGGACAATAGTGTGACAACTCAAAAAAAGTCATTTCGAGAAAATCGACTTTGAAAATTTTCAGATTTTCACGTTGGGGGGATGTTCCTCCATAAACGTTGTGCCTTATAAAGGTCAACTTTCCTGTTAGTTGAGAGTATTTACCCAGCTACTTTTACCCTGTTAGGGAATTTCCGCTCAAAATTCTATGTGTTCGAATTTTTTAAATTAAAGTTTCAAGTTGTCACAGTTTGGATTTGTCACGCGGCAGCTGTTGAACCTAGAGATGTCCCTCTGCCATAGAACAATAGAGTTCCAAAAATGCTATCCAATGTCGGTAATAACTCAGAAATGAACTTTTTTGAGTTGTCACACTATTGTTCTTAACGTGCGATATGTTCAGTTGAACCACACAAGTAATTCCGAATTTCTGGATCACATTGTGAAAAAAAGCGTGAAAGTAGTGGAACAGATGAATTGATATACAAGGTCTTTTGCCTATGCATGAGTAAAACAGCAAACCTGTATCCGGTGCCGTATCTGTCACAGATTTTGGAAAATGTTGAACAGTTTAATCTTGTCTGGTTTGTAAATTTACTCTAATGAGGGACCCTTGCATCCTCAACATCTTCTTCGACGGACTGGTAATCATCTTTCACATTGTCATCCATAATCGAGACACAGTAAGAACCAGTTACTTAACTAACTATATTTTCCAATGATTGGGCATTCGCTTAACAAATCCATTTTTCAAACTCAAACCACTAACAAATCACACACGATGTTCACTGAATTTAATGCGAAAAAGAAATGCTGTTTGAAATTCAAGTTTTCCAGCTCTCTTATAACATACTCGCGATTAGACAGTCAAAACTGAACTGAATGCTTCTTCTGAAGAAGCGGTTAGGAAAAACAAGATGTAAACAAACGCCTGGTAAGCCGTGATGCACTGATAAAATGTAAACAAAACCTTGATGAACTCAAAAATTGCAGTGAACCATGTTTGTTTTGATTCTGGAGATTGGCGAGCGGATCGTGAACGCATCAAAATGTCATCTCATATGAAAAAATTAAAAATTTTATATTTTGCTCATTGTTGACTATTTTTTTTTTCTATTCAGAATATATTTACAGAAATATATAATACTCGTATGATGGTCACATGGTTGATAAGTCATATAACTTTAAGAAAATAGCGAACAAGTTGAATTATGTTTTTTTTTGATCCTCTATGTTATTCCGGCTGGATGAAAATTATTTAAATTACCTCCTCACTGTACAAGTATAAATCTAGGTTCACTTGGAAACATTTTTACCTTATTTAGATACCGACAATTAATTTGCTTGGGAAATAAAGAGCAAAATATCACTTTTAGATATTTTTTGTAATCCAAAATCAATAAAAATTATTTTAAAATCGACACTCCTGATATATTATTGTTGCAACCTATTGCAAATACATTCTGATTAACATATATCACACACTATATGGTCAAATAGTCGAGAAATTTATGCACCATGAATCTATTACAGTTACTTTGAGGGATTTTTCAATTTTTTTTGTATCTTGTAAACAGAAAGAGATATATAAATTATAATATGAATAACCTATGAAATATAAAAGGTATTAGGTTTCATAACATTCTATTCTTCGACTCCTAATAAAGGGATTTTCATTCGAACCCAAGCTCTGATGATTTCTGAACATTTCTCATGAATTCTGACTTTTCCTGGCGATTTCTGTCGAGAAACGTAACAAAAGTGGTCCGAAATGGTCAGAAGACATTACTTTTTTTCTAACGATTCCTGATTCTTTTTTAGTGGGGGCGGGCTAAATAAGATACCCACGTTATTCCTTCCGCTAGCAGTACAAATAGCCACGTCGTAAAAAAAAATAAATACTATGTGAAATGAAATCTTCAATAGGTACTTTTGAGTAATTATATAATTTTTCAATGATACTGAAAATTATGTCAACAATTAATTTCTCAAAGTGAAAGCAGATTTGCAACAATGAACAATTTTGAACTTCATCCCCTTTTTTTAGTTCAAAATTCTTTTGCTCACACACACAAATTATGTTCTGATCATTAATTTCAAATTTAATTAAGGTATTTCATAGTTACGCAATAAATTAATTGTCATTGTTTCTTTTCGAAAATGTTTACATGATAGGTCGAATTATGCTCTCCGGCAGAAAATTCTGGATTTTAATTTTCTTTTCCTGCATATTTTATTGTAAATCCCAAAGAATTCTAGGTTAATTCCAGCAAGATAAAAAATGTATCTGCGAAAAATATACTGAAATAGCCCAGGTGAAGCACGAGATACGTGATAAGAATTTGTTTGTTAAAGCCGAAGGAGCTTTAAGAAAAGAGAATTCACAATCATGAAATTACAGTTGTTGACGCTTTGACCTTTAATTTTAAAAGATCTGTGCACAAATGTGTGGGAAATATGAAGACCTAGCCACTAGCTATGCAATATACTATTACGAACTAAAAATAGTCGAACAATAGATTTATATAGGATTATACCATTAAAAGACCTTAATGAGGAAACCAGTGTTCATAGATTGCTTACAATTGAAAGATATACCATAAAATGAAGGCACCCAAGGTACTTTGAAGCGGTCTTTAAAATTTATTTAGGGACATTTTAAGAAATTCTTGTCCTTTTCTCACTCTATTGTGGTGTGGAAATCTTTCCTGATCTAGCTTTATAAGCTGAGATTTGCATTTATTATTACTCAATCAAATGTTGGTCAACATCTCAAGCATACACGTAGACGGAAACAGGAATCATATATTCGAATAAACTGATGTATACGTGTTTATCAAGTAAATATGAATAATTCTGGAAACGCGTTACTTCTGGTTTAGGTATGAAACCAATAGCATTGGCCAATATTTTCGCAACGCGGAAACAGAAATGTATCTGTGCTTTGATGAATCGTGTGTATATTAGGAGGACCCGATTCCTGGAATTGTCAAAGCTGCTCAGATTAGTGTTCCAAGAAGTTTACCAGCACTAGTTTGCAAGATGACGCTATCAGGACTCCAATGTATCCTGTTCCTCTTCGCGGCGACTCTAGCAGTAGGTCAAATCATACCAGCAACGTCAGTTTCATACCCTGGTAATCCGAGTTATTCACCCAGCTATCCAAATTATTACCCTGGTTATCCAAGTTATTCACCCGGTTATCCAAATTTTTACCCTGGTTATCCAAGTTATTCGCCCGGTTATCCAAATTATTACCCTGGTTATCCGAATTATTCACCTGGTTATCCAAATTATTACCCTGGTTATCCAAGGTATTCACCTGCGGATCAAAGTTACGCATATACAGGATCGCCAACTTATTCACTACCATATAACAGCTACCCACGGTACGCTCGAAGTGAACTTACTTCCGATGTGACTGAATCCGAAGAAACTGAAGTAACTGAAAGTAACAAATATTAAATAAAAGTATATGAAAGTTACTAATCGCCAATTTCAAGTTACTTCCTTCCACCAACTGCAACTTCCTTACTTCTACCATGTTCGAATTACTCAACTCCAGCAACTAAAAGTTACTCATCATCACCAACTTAACCAACAAGTCACTTAAGTCCACGAACTGAAAGTTTCCTGTCTCCATCAACTATAAGTTATTCACCAGCAGACTCTAGTTACTCACGTCCATCAACTGCAAGTTTCTAACTTCTACCAAGTTCAAGTTACACAACTCCTGCAACTACAAGTTATTCATCACCAACTACAAGTCACTTACTTTCACCAACTGTAAGTTACTTACCACCACTGAGTTGATGAAGGTGCAGAAGCAATTTTCTAGAAATTCTGATCATTTATTTACTCCTACAGATATTTCAATACTTATATAAGCATCAATACCGATTATATGTATCATAATGTGTTGAGTATTAAATATCATTACTACTTTAAAACAAGGATTTTACTTAATCAAAATTTCTATTAAAATATAATTGAAATTTTACCAAAAACATCTACGAAGCAAATTTTGAGGTGCCGAACCATCACTGGTTTGTAGGAAAAAATCATAATCCCCGGAAAAATACTTGATATTGTTGAATTATTAGTTATTTTACTTATACGATCGACTGCAGGGGAAAGTGGGGCATGATGTCAGTGCGGGGCATGTTGTCTCTTGCAAATAATGCTCGTGTTCGTTCATTTTCATATTAGTTTCTTTACGTAACATAGTACTCTTTGGTACTTAAGAAAGCTATTTCATGTAAAGAAAACTAGCATAAAACTCCGAAAACACGAACATTATTAACCAGAGTCACCGTGCCCGGCACTGACACTATACCCCACTTTCTCCTACATATAATTTGTCATCAATATATCGAGTTTTCAGAAACGGAAGAAATTATAGAATTGGGATGTCTTTGGGACAACTTTGGTATATGAAATTGAAACGTTACAAGATTCATTTATTATCAATTGCACTTTTCAAACAAAATAGAAACTCAAATGGACAAAGCAAACGTGCCCTAATATATTTTGAATAATTTTCCAAAATTTCGATTTGAACTATGTCCTCTTTGGTTTTCCAATATTTTAGCTCGCAATACTCTTTACAAATACTAACCAGAGAATTGACTGTTTTCCAAACAGTACTAAGTCTCAGCTTTAGAGCGTTCACATAATACTTGACTTTGAAGAATAAGAAATTCAACTGCATATTTTAATTTGAAAAGAAGTAAAAAACTGCACAATTTCAAATTAAAGACGATTATAACAGGAATACTCGTATATTGCAATTCAGATTAAGAGTACTCCAAGCTATCTAAGGGCTTTATAACTGAATACTTATTTCCTAATTGAATTCATCACAAGTTGACATTTTCAAGGTTTCAAAGTGTTGAGGTAAACTTCCCAGTAATCGTGATGCCAGTTTTCTTGCTTGATTGACCTATAATATTCATACATTTTATTAAAGAGTAGGGAATTTATGGTATTTTATATATTTTCAAACTCGGTTTTTTATAGTAAACGTTTTTTCATTAACATAATCCAAAGTTGATGCAAGAATAGAAAAAATGTATTCATTCGAGTCTTATCGATTGACCTATAATATTGTTACAATTCATTGAAGAGTAAGAAAACTCTGGTAATGAGTAATATTTGAGAATACAGTTGTTTCAAGTGAAAATTTGTTCTTGAACATAATTCAAAGTTGACGCATGAATAGAAAAGACTTTTTGATCATAAATTTTCAAATAAAGTAATTTTGACGATTCTCGTAAAGAAATCATAAAGCTAGGAAAGGAATAGGGTGCGACAGAACTTTTCCCTACCCTTTTCCAGCTCAAAAAATTATGATTTCGAATACAAAATTTGATTTGTCTGATTTGTCTTTGTATTTAAAATTTTGTTGTATTATTTTGTTATTTCGTATTTTCTGTAAATTTCTATTTCTAAATTGAGCAAAATGAAGACTTTGGTTTGTCTAGTAAGGAAAAAAATAATTAATGCTTCCTCTATGAGAAAGCAAATATATTTGCTACCGGGAAGCAAAGTCCTCGTGAAATGAGCACCCTATAATTACAAATACAAAGAAAGTGGAAACACTCGAAATCGAATTCCCAGCTAGTTGATTTTATCTGAATAAATGTAATTTCTATTTGCTATTATAAAATGCTAAAAATGAGTGAGTTTCATCATTAAATGTTACTTTTAACACATTTTTGTAACAATATATTCAAACTATAAACAAGTTTGACGATTACTGGGACCGTAACGATTAGTGGGACATTTACCTTAAAGACCGCATTCATTTCAAATCAAGTCGCAGAATTTCGAAGCAAAAAAAAGTTGTCTCCAGGCAAATTTGGCTGAACATATTTTTTACGATTTAAAAAAAATTAATTATTCATATTTCAGCCATTTAAATATTGCCGTTTATTTTTCAGAAATGAAAATTTTTTCTTCAAACATTATTATTTTTAAAATCAAGTTTTGTAAAATTTTAAATTGAATTATCAAATTATCGATTCATTAAGTATTAATTAAATTGTTTTAATTGAATCATTTGTTTGAATTTTCTGTCTAGATTATGGTGAGGTTCACTGCCTTCTTTCTAAAGTGACCAGAAAGCTTTATTTTCCAAATTTCCTGACTTTTCCCTGACCAATTTTCAATTTTCTATGACCTTCTACACCTAAATATCAGCATTATAATCTTTTAAAATTATAAATATAAAACTTTATATAAATGGATTAACAAAATTTTCAAATTTACTATTCTTGACAAATTGTATGATTCTAAATTGTACTTAAATTGGGCTTGAAATGGTGATTTCTAAATTAAAAATTTTAATTTCTAAAAAAAGTTCATCCTATTTCGTTCCGCAGAGAATCGAACCACAGATCTTCCGATTGCCGGTCGGGTGCTTCTACCAATAAGGTACTAGAGGGATCGAAAGCAGATACTTTTTTCAGATACACTGGAGTCCCTTTATAGCATCTGTCTCGGGGGTACCCTTAATCAACAAACATGCTATAGAGGGACTCTCCGAACCGTTCTTCTTCTTCTTGCTTGTGACTTCTTATAGCGCCGAACCGTGAACATCGCAACTCCGCTGACCTTGAAAACGCTTCCCTCCCGACCCCTTGGACCCCTTTTAATATCAAGGTGTTACATTTGAATACAAGTTAAACTGGAAGGAATCTGTATTATCATCGGAGTTAGGAATGACCAATCATGTGTAGATATCTTTCACTACTGAGAAACTCGAGATCAACAATATCGATCTGAGGTAACTCCTTAAATAACAGAAATTCGCAACGTCTTTTCAGTCTATATGAAGTTTGGAATTTTCAAATTAAGAATTTTAATTTAAAAAAAAATAACTTTCTCCTTCGCTTCGCTGGGAGTCGAGTCGGCAATCGGAAGACCTGTGAGCCGATTCCCAGCAGAGCAAAGGAGAAAGATCTTTCTTAAATAACTGAAATTTTTAATCTAAAAATTTCAAACTCCATCTAGGCTGGAAAGACGTTAAGAATTTCTGTTATTTGAAGAGTTATCTTAGATCGACATTGTTGATCTCGTCTTTCACAGTAGTGAAAAATATCTATACATGATCAATCGTTACCAACTCCGATGATAATACAGATTTCTTCTGGTAATTTATGGAAATGTCGCAAATCCATTTAGTTATGATCGTTTTCAAATTGAAATTATGCAGATTTGGACTTTTCCAATTTTCAATATGTAGTTCAATATCTTCTTCTCTAAATTCAATTGGAGTAATGCCTTATTATTGGTTAAGTAGTTGTGAATAATAATTGTTTTACAAAGAGAGAAGATACACAAACGGATTTTTAGACTGAACACTTGACGGTTGAAAAGAAAAACCTTGGCAAATTTAATTTTCAAAATTTAGCTGTTACAATGGTTGGAAAGCTTCTTAAATTCCACGTCGATTGACCCCTATTACAACTTATTGAAAATAATGAACCGGGCGAGAAGTTTTTTCTGAAGAATGCAAGAATTTCTCGAATTTCGTACCTCGATTTCAACTTCTAAGGAAACATAGGATAGTCGCAGTAAAAATCTGGAATTTATACCATACATTCTTCGAAGTCTTATGTTTAATTTAAGCCAATAAAACTCGACGATTGCCACTCTCGCGACAAGAAGCGGTAATCGCTGATTTGAGGCTTGGACATTTAGTCGTATTTCGAAAACCATTAGGGTTTGAGGTACAAAACTAAAAAAATGTTTATTTTTCAATTTCTAACGTGATCATTTCTCTTCAAAATATCAGATATATATATATATATTAGAGGAAATTTAATAATATAATATAATTTAATAATAACGCGAAATTTCATAAGCTTTGCGTATTTTCTCGTTCTGGACTCAATCTCCTTCGGATTGAGATACGCTCTGCACCTATCGCTCGGAACTTCGTGGCGTAAAATGAGACTTCGATATACTAATGTGGAAATTGTCATGTCCTGGCACGCGAAAATAAAACCGCGGATACTCAGGTAGGATCGGATCAACTGAGGAAAGCATATTACTGTTTTTTTCGGAAAAAATCTGTATAATTTTTCAAGTTCCGATTATTAACATTTCTACGCCAGAAAGAACACATAATTATACCGAGGTTCATGCCTTTTAATCATTTGAGCCTGGTATGGACCTTTTTCGTTGTACACGAAAAAGAAATTAGCATGGAATTAAGAAAATATTGGTCTGAATACGGACGTTTAGATGTTTTCTTGACCCTACAAAATGACTTTAATATGAAGATTACATCTCAGTATTTGCTTTACATTATTTCATGTGTAAAACAAAACAAAAAGATAACAAGTGTCATGATTCTAATAATTTTTATTTCCACATCTGACTTCACTATTGTCCTCTACTTGCACACGTATCATGTATTTTTTCAGTATCTCATGATTTGCATTCAAATATATGCAGACATATTCTGAATTATTCCTCAGTATTTGGGAGTATTCTCAAATATTCCCACAATTTTCTCATGTTCCCAAATGTTTCGATGTATTTTCAAGTATTCCGGAGTATTATTTAAGAATATATTCTTGGTACACGTAATCTGAGAGTTGCTCATCCCTGAAATTCCATTGAAAAAAGTAATCAGACTTTCGTGCTGCTGCAGCTGTATTTACAATAAATCAATATTTAGTATTCTAAGATAAAGACCCGAAGAACAAGGCGGATTTTTTAGATGCTTAAATCTAAAAATTAAGAATCTTGATATAATTTTCGGTTCCATTTTCAGATTCACTTATTTCATTTTTATTTGGAGTCCCGAATGGCAATCTTAATTTTTCAAATTGTAATCGCACATTCTTCCGCGCTGATGCAACAATGTCTGCTGGTCATTAAATTGATATGATCGACACAAATTATTCCAAACACGTTCAGTGATTCATTTTATTTACTTTTCTTATATAAATATTTCAAATAAAAGAAGGTAACATGCTAATATAATTTTTATATTTACGTCTGTATCGTTTAGCTACATGAAATAACATACGACAAAAAGAATAAGCAATAAGAAATAATCACTCCAATCTTTTAAAGTTAAACAATTCATTAAGGTTAATTATCATTTTTCAATATTTTGTTGTACATAAAGCATTAATCGGAAAATTACAAGTTTTTATAAAATGATTGACTAATCAATTATTATTAATTAAACAGTTTTCAATTATTTAATGTAATTAAAAAATTCAGGAAATGTCTAGGAAGTTCATGAACTGACAGCGATTTGTTTAATCATCGGCAGTATCATCATATTTACCCTTGGATTTTGATGGTTTAGAAAAGAATAATTTGGTTTTAAATCAAGAAAGCATTTTGGAAAACAAGCGTAATAATAAAGTTCAATGAATATGATTTGAAATTACCGAATCGTAACCTTGCAATTGGTTTATTCATGCTATGAAAACAGTTCATTTCACAATACACACTAGCATATTTTAGTGCAAATAGTGTTTTCTCTCATACTACTGTCAAATAAAGCATACAGAATCAAGCTCCTTTTCTCATTTTTGATTGTTTGTCAACAGAACAAAGGGTAGCCGATTGATATAAAACTTTCTATGGAGGTTTTATGGAGGTGTGTCAATCACGAACATAATATATTCATTTGATTCTATTTTGCACCTTGACTTTGACAAAAAAATTGAGATCCTGGCCCATAGTGCAATGGCTAGAATAGTTAGTCATAAAGTATACCAGTCAATTATCACACGTGCCGCTAGCAGTTCATAAATTTTTTAGACATTAAACGAACTGTCGAATTATACTAGGTGGCTACGATATACGTATGTATTGTATCCTCCTAGAGGAAGGTTTCCTATTGTGAAAGTACAATATTAAAGCAATTTTCAAAGTTATTTTGGTACTGCTAGAGATTTAGAGTAGAGAAATGATCCGGCAGTGAATTTAAGCGGAAAGGGTGAAAAATAATGGTGCGATTAGGATTCAGAATGGCAGTTTATTCACCCTCCTCACACCATGAAAATGATGCCCTAGTTAGTTGGTTTACAAATGCACACGATGAATCGTTAGGAAGCACAAAAAACAATATATGAAACCCAAGCTGGTTGATTAGAAATCAGAGACATTGAGTAAAACAAAGTGGACAAAAATACGTAAGAGCAATCCTACAAGTAGAGTGACTCTGACCGAGTCAGGAGCAGTACTGACTGTCCCCTCACCCCTCCGGGTACTTGGTCATAAGAAGGAGTTAGTGAACAGAATTACCAGGGCCGTGCGCAATCCGAAATTACATGCGGCCACGAGAGATAAGAAAAAATAAAAACTATGGAAAAGAAAATCTTCAACATTTTCGCTCACCTTCGTGATGTGTTCATGAATGACCGCGGTGAAGACAACTGAATACATTATCTGAAGACTTGGTCAAAGAATTAGAAAGAGGTAAGCTAAGTGGATTCAAAGTTGAAGAGTTGGTAGGATTAGTTTTATAGAAGGAGTTTCTGTGGAGCTAGGTAATAATTTGTTATCCTGGGAAGGAGAGTGTAGCATAGTATGATGCATTCCGCGACAGGTCTGACATCGCTTTGGAGAAACACAACTGTGCAGAATGTGCTTTCCCAGGGAATTGAAATACAGAGTGTTTTTTCGTACCAAACCCTTCTTCTGCCTAATACCCTTAATTCGGAAACGTGGGCAAAAAATAATTGAATGCTTACCTGAGCATAAAGAGCACGACAACTCTCTGAGAGTAGCATTGTGAGCATGTATCGTTTGCTCACCTCTCTTACCATTTTTAAGACGAGTACTATCTTTGGCAGAAGATGAACCAATCGAAGAAGAGGCGCTGTTCTCCACGACCTCCTTTGTCTTCCTGGTACATGCGTCCAACTGCTGAGCTGTCATATAGACAAACCAGTCATCCCACGAATCCGTAGAGCGATTCAATGACGTTAAGGCACCTACTATCTCACAGTTGTCATAGGGCAAAGAGCGAGATTTTGTTGAGCTTTCTCGGTTCATTGATTTGAGAGAAAACAACTTAGCGAGATAGCTGTTCACCAACAATCCAGCATTGTCATAAAGCTTCACTAAGGCCTGCCAGGCCCTTTCAAAATTATTTTAGATTGTCGGGATGTTGGCGATCAATTGAGTGGGTTCACCAATCACACTCACTTTGAGGTACTGTAGATTCTGAACAATAGACAAGTCCGTGTCTTTCCGCACAAGGGAGTCAAACAGGCCTCGGAATGTAGGCCACTTCGTCTACATGCCCGAGAATTTGGGTAGCTCTAATCGAGGAAAAGATTTCTGTCTATTAGCAACTTCATGTGTAGTGATCCTAGAGAAGATAAGGCAGCTCCTCATTTTGCTTCCATACTACAATCAGCTGATCGTTGTTCGCGGAATACTTGTTTCAATTCTTCTATAAAATAGCTAAACCTGCAAGAACTTGATTCTTGTTATTATTGTCCTTGCCAAGTTTCCAAAGATGGAAAAAGTTTTTTCTTTGTGCATACATGCAAAACCCTCGTTTGCCACCGTTTACAGACATCCAAAGTGGCCGATTCCACACTGTGCGCGAAAGCAATGAGCAAAATCCCCAACACCGATGACCAAAACGCTGTCACCGGTTAGCAAAATAGTCTCCACGGTTACCAAAATATTTTGGCCACCGCTTGCCATCTAGCGTCGTAAACGCTTACTATACGAACATCATTTTGGGTGAAGTTGGGTTTATTTCGTTCGTGACAGTTTGTTCTTGTTCATTTTCGTTCAAGTAATTCGTTGCATGATGAGATTAAAGAGTTTATTACAAGCAACGGCAAAAAATCATAGAAATGGATTTCGCTAACGAAGACAGCATTTCAAGTTTCGATGACCTACAAAAAATGATAGAGGAAGCAGACAACATTGTGTTATTTTCAGGAAAGATAAACATTTTGGGAGTTATTTTGTTTGTTGCGTCTATATATCTCGGGTTTTGCATAGAAAATTTTTGCTTTAAAGAAAAATAGTGTTCGATACTATTCTGCTTGAAACAGATAACTCAAATATTGTAAATCAGCGTAGCTTCCTCAATCTTCAATAAAGTGTATGATTATTAAAGATCAATCGATTTGCTTCAAATCAAGGAATCTTTTCCGTTTTTAGATCAATTTTGAATTATGTAAATGGAAAAAGTTTTACTATAAAAAATCGTGTTTTCAAATATCATGCACCACCATAGCTTCCTTACTCTTCAATAAAATGTAATAATATTATAGGTCAATCGATTCGACTTGAATCAACACATCTTCCCTGTTCTCGTATCAACTTTGAATTATGTTAATGAAACAAGTTTTACTATAAAAAACCTATTTTCGGAATATATAAATTACCATTACTTCCCTACTCGCTAAAAGAATGTATAAATATGAAAGGTCAATCAATTCTTTTCGAACCAAGGAATCTTTCATTTCATTGCATCAACGTTGAATTATGTTAAAGAAAAAAGTTCTAGTATAAAAAACTGTATTTTCCAATAATATGCATTACCATAGCTTCCTTAATCTACAATAAAATGTAATAATATCATAGGTCAATCGATTCGACTCGAATCAACACATATTTCCTGTTCTCGCATCAACTTTGAATTATGTTAACGAAACAAGTTTTACTATAAAAAACCGATTTTCAGAATATATAAATTACCATAGCTTCCCTACTCTCTAACGAAATGTATAAATAGTATAGGTCAATCGATTCCACACGAATCAACACATCTTTTCTGTTTTTGCATCAACTTTGAATTATGTTAATGGAAAAAGTTTTACTATAGAAAACCGATTTTCGGAATAGATAAATTACCATAACTTCCCTACTCTCTAGTAAAATATATAAATATTATAGGTCAATCGATTCGTCTTGAACCAAGAAATCTTTTATATTCTTGCATCAACTTTGAATATTTTGGAATATCAGTGAGGAAAATAAGATCGCAAAATGTCATCAATTTATTTGCAACCGTTTTCTAGTTATCGTATACACAAAAAAGCGTGACATCCAAACACACACATCCGAAGATTTGGTTAGAACAGTGCATTAGACATGTTAAATTAAGGAGGGTTTAATTAAATGAAATAAAAATTTTTGAAAAATGTTACCATTACAAAGCTTCTTCTATGAGGAAGCGAAATAGTCAAACAATAGTTTTATATAGGTTTATACCATTAAAAAACCTGAATGAGGAAAGCAGGGTTCATAAATTGCTTACAATTGAAAGATAAACCATAAAATGAATGCACCCAAGCTCCTTTGTAGCGGTTTTCAAAATTTATTTAGGGATACTTGAAGAAAATATTGTCCTTTTCTCACTCTTTCGGGGTATTGAAATACCAACTGATCTAGCTGTATAAGCTGAGATTTGCATATATTATTACTCATTTAAATGTTGGTTAACATCTCAAGCATACACGTAGACGGAAACAGGAATCATATATTCGAATATGATGTATACGTGTTTATCAAGCAAATATGAATAATTCTGGAAACTCGTTACTTCTGGTTTAGGTACGAAACCAACAGCATTGGCCAATATTTTTGCAACGCGGAAACAGAAATATATCTGTGCTTTCATAAATCTTGAGTATATTAAGAAGACCCAAATCGTGGAATTGTCAAAGCGGCTCAGCTTAGTGTTCCAAGAAGCTTATCAGCACTAATTTGCAAGATGACGCTGTCAGAACTTCAATGTATCCTGTTCCTCTTCGCTGCGACTCTAGCAGTGGGTCAAATCATACCAGCAACTTCATATTACACACTGCAACCAAATCCATATTACCCACCACGACCATATTCATATTACCCACCGCGACCATATTCACCATTGTTAAATCCCTCATATCCACGATGGTCAACTTGGACACCTCGAGAAACAGCAAGTTACTTACCTCCATTTGTTCCAACGGGACGATATACAGGTTACAACGCTTATCCATCTTATTCACCATATCCAAATTACTATCCTCGGTCGTTATATTACGGAAACCGACAACCTAGGAGTGAATTTACTTCCGAGGAAACTGAAGAAACTGAAAGTGAAGAAAACTAAATAAAAAATACTAACCACAAACAACAAGTTACTTACTTGCCCCATCTACAAGTCACTTATTTCCACTAAGTGAAAGTTGCCTGTCTCCATCAACGAAAAGTTGTTCACCAGCAGACTCTAGTTACTTACGTCCATCAACTGTAAGTTTCTTGCTTCTACCAAGTTCAAGTTACACAAATCCAGCAACTACAAGCTACTCATCACCACCAACTACAAGTCACTTACTTTCATCAAATGTAAGTTACTTACCACCACTGAGTGCATGAAGGTGTAGAAGCAATTTTCCAGAAATTCCAATAATTCAATTATTTCTACAGATATTTTAATTTTTATATTAGCATCAATACCGATTATATGTATCATAATGTGTTGAGTATTAAATATCATTATTACTTCGAAATGAGTATTTGATTTAATCAAAATTTATATTACAAAATAAGTGAAATATCACCAAAAACATTTATTAATCAAATTTTCATGTACCAGATCATCACTGGTTTGTAAGCAAAAATCAGAATCCCCAGAAAAAGACTCAATTTTGTTACATTATTAGTTATTCTATTTATACGATCGAATGTAGGGGAAAGTGGGGTATGGTGTCAGTGTGGGGCAATGTCGACTCTTGCAAATAATGCTCGTGTTCGTTCATTTTCATATTAATTTCTCTACATAACATAGCTTTCTTTGGTACTTAAGGAAGCTATTCTATGTAAAAAAAAAGCTAATCTAAAATTCCCGATACACGAGCAATATTAGCAAGAGTCACCGTAACCCCTACTGACACCATACCCCACTTTCTCCTACATATAATTTGCAATAAATATATCGAGTTCTCATAAATGGAAGAAATTATAGAATTGGGATGTCTTTGGGACAACTTTGGCATATAAAATTGAAACATTACGAGATTCATTTATATATTTTTAACGATTTTCCACAATTTCAGGACGATATATACATTTCTAATAATAATTTAACTTGAGCTATGGCTGTCCTCTTTGGTTTCTCAATTTTTTAGCTCGCAATACTCTTTACAAATCAGATTAAGACTACTTAAAGCTATCTGAAGGCTTTATAACTGAACACTTATCTTCTATTTGAATTCATCAAAAGTTGACGTTTTCAAAGTGTGAAGGTAAACGTCCCAGTAATCATGATACCAATTTTCTTGCTTTTGCTTCCTCATAGAGGAAGTTTTCCAATCGTAACATTTTCCAAAATTTTGAAATTCATTCAATTAAACCCTCCTTAATTAAAAAATGTCTAATACAATGTTCTCAGCAATTGTCCGGATGTGTGTGTGTGTGGATGTATGTGTAGGATGTCAGGTTTTTTCGTGAGCACAATAACTAGAAAACTTTGCAGATAAATTAAAGAAATTTGGAGAGCTTACTTTGCTCACTCATAACTTGAAACTGACCAAAGGATTTCTGAAAATATTAATTGCATTTTTTTAGCACTCAATAATATTTTTAAAATCGGTTTTTCATAGTAAAACTTTTTTCATTAGCATAATTCAAAGTTCATGCACGAATATTAAAGATTCCTCGGTTCGAGACAGATCGATTGACTTATAATATCAATACATTGCATTGAAGAGTAGGGAAGTTATGGTGATTTCAATATTTTGAACATCCTTCTTTATAGTAAAAATGTTGTTATTCTCATAATTTAAAGCTGATGCGAGAATAGAAAAGTTGTGTTGATGCAAGACGAATCGACTGGCCCATAGCATTCACACATTTTATTAAAGAGTAAGCGAGCTATGGTAATGCAAAATATTTGAAACTACGATTTTTTACAGTACAACTTTTTCAGTAACATAATTCAAAATTGATGCAAGAACGGAAAAGATTCTTTGATTCGAGGCAATTTGATTGATCTATAATATTGAGACACTTTATTGACATGATTTAAAGTTGACGCATGAATAGAAAAGACTTTTTAATCATAAATTTTCAAGTAGAGTAATTCTGTCAATTTTTGTAAAGGAATCATAAAGCTCGGAAAGGGATAGCGTACGATAGAACTTTTCCTTCCCTTTTCCAGCTAAAAAAATGATCATTTCGAATAAAAAATTTTATTTGTATGATTTTTCTTTATATTAAAATTTTTTTTGTTTTATTTTGTAATTTTGTATTTTCTGTAAATTTCTATTTATACATTGAGCAAAATGAAGAATTTGATTCATCTATTATTGAAAAAAATAACTAATGCTTCCTCTGTGAGGAAGCAAATATATTTTCTATCGGTAAATAAAGTGCTCGTGAAATGAGCACCTTATAATTACATATACAAACAGAGTGGAAATAGTCGAGATCGAATTCACAGCTAGTTTATTTTATCTGAATGAATGTAATTTCTATTTGCTATTATAAAATGCTAAAAATGAGTGAGTTTCATCATTAAATGTTACTTTTAACACATTTTTGTAACAATAGACACAAAAATAATTGAATTATTTGAATTTTGACGTTTATTTTTCAGAAATGCAAATTTTTTCTTCAAACATCAGTATTTTTCAAATTAAATTATTTGTTTGAATTCTCTTTCTAGATTATGGCGAGCTTCACAGCTTTTTTTCTAATGTGACCATAAAGCTTAATTTTCCAAGCTCCCTGACTTTTCCCTGACCAATTTTTAATTTTCTATGTCCATCTACACCTAAATGCCAGCATTATAATCTTTTCAAATTTTTAATATAAAACTTCATATAAATGGGAAAAAAAAAATTTGGTAACCAAATGTTCAAATTTACTATTTTTGACAAATTGTATAATTCTAAATTGTACTTAAGTTGGGCTTGAGATGGTAATTTCTAAATTAAAAATTTCAATTCCTAAAAAAAGATGATTCTCCTTCGTTCCGCAGAGAATCAAACCACAGGTCTTCCGTTTTCCAGTCGGATGCTTCTACCAATAAGCTACTACAGAGAGATCGAAAGCAGATACTTTTTTCAGATATACGTTTTTCATATCAAGGTGTTATATTTGAATACAAGTTAAACTGAAAGGAATCTGTATTATAATCGATTCTAGTAACAACCGATAATGTGTAGATATCTTTCACTACTGAGAAACTCGAGATCAACAATATCGATTTAAAGTAACTCCTTAAATAACAGAAATTCTCAACGTCTTTTAAGCCTAGATGGAGTTTGAAATTTTCAAATAAAAAATTTGATTTTCAGAAAAAAGAATTTCTCCTTTGCTTCGCTGGGAATCGAGCTAACAATCGGAAGATCTGCGATTCGATTGCCAGCAATATAGTTCAAAGCCTCCTGGTCAAAAAATCCTAATGGGTACCAGTCCAAAAAATCAAAAGTTTGACAGATATATGTGTGGTTGAACGCGAAAAATATGACCACTAGCGAATCTAATGTCCCGCTTTAAACTTGAGGATGAGGTGCAGATTTTTCAATAAAATGTGTTCAGCACAGTCACAAATGTCACACATGATATGGCACATGACACGACACATGCCGTGACACACGACATGACACATTACATGTCACATCGCATGGCACATGACATGGCACATGGCATGACACATGACATATGACGTGAAACATGACGTGAAACATGACGTGACACATGACGTGACACATGACGTGACACATGACATGACAGGCATGTCATGTCATCTCATCTGTCATTTCACGTCATGTCATGTGAACTCATGTGTCATGTCAGTTTATTTTATGTCATGTCATTCCATGTCATCTCATGTGTCTCTCATGTGTCATGTAATGTGCCGTGTCATGTTATGTGTCATGCGATGTGTCATGTTATGTCTGTCATGTGTGATTGTGCAGATTTTTCAATAAAATGTGATCAGCAAAGTCACACATGTCACTCATGACATGCCACATAACATGGCACACGACGTGATACACGACGTGACACATGATGTGACACATGAAGTCACACATGAAGTCACACATGAAGTCACACATGACGTCACACTTGAAGTCACACATAACGTCACATATAACGTCACACAGAAAGTCACACATGGAGTGACACATAAAGTCACACATAACGTCACACATAAAGTGACGCATAAAGTGACACATAAAGTGACACATGAAGTGACACAAAAGTCACACATAAAGTGGAACATAAAGTGACACATTACATGGCACATGACATGACACATGACGTGACACATGAAATGACACATGAAATGATATGCATGTCATTTCATCTCATGAGTCATATCACGTCATGTCATATCATCTCGTGTATCATTTTACGTCATTTCATGTGATCTCATGCGTCATGTCAGGTCATGTGTCATGTAATGTGTTGTGTCATGAGTCATTTCATGTGTCATGTCATGTGTCATACCATGTGTCATGTCATGTATGTCATGTGTGATTGAGCAGATTTTTCAATAAAGTGTGATCAGCACAGTCACACATGTTACACATGACAATGCCACATGATCTGACACATGGCATGGCACATGACACAAGACACATGACATGATACATGACGTGACATATGACGTGACACATGACATGTCATCTCACGTGTCATGTCACGTCATGTCATATCATCTCATGTGTCATTTCACATCATGTCATGTGATCTCATGTGTCATGTCATGTCATGTCATGTCAGCTCATGTCAGCTCATGTCATGTCATGTCATGTCATGTCATGTCATGTCATGTCATGTC